>JAKXYG010000839.1:227500-230000 GCA_025895645.1 Cardicola forsteri
TATTACATAACCTAATATTCAGGTGTTTACTCCTTCCATCCCTACCATATATGGGCCTTCGCTTAGCTGCCCCAAAATATTCATTTTCTGAAAAATATTTACAAAACTACGATTTTTAATTCAAACTACTCGCGAGTAATATTAATTTAGTGCTAACAAAAGCCGTTTTTAGCCGCACCTTTGTTTTGATTCGTTTAGCCCGATCTGCATAAACCAGTGTGTTGAGCGACTCTTCAAAATGCAATCCGCCTGGACTGATGTGGGCTATCATAACTGTTTGTGAATTGCCAGCCAACGAATCCTTGAGTAAACGGGTCAACTTGCTGTCACGATAATTAACATATCGTTTGGAATTTGGTTCTGCTGAATTTGCAATAAAACAATTGGGTAATATGTGCGATATGCTTAAAAATTATTATCATTATTATTATTATTATTATTACTATTATTATTATTATTATTGTTATTATTACTATCATTATTGCTATTATTGTTGCTATTATTATTATTATTATTATTATTATTATAAAGCTCTTTTAGTTTGAAAATGTATGGAACAACAAGATAGTTCTACGTTTTTATAGTAAAGTTGAATTGCATCAAAGGTCAGATATTACAGAAATTGAGCTTTTCTGGTTTTTTAATAAAAAGTTCAGTTAAAATGTTCATCTTCTAATTGACAAATGTTCAATGTTAAAATTAAAAGTAAATTTACGTGAAACATTGTTGCTGACTCGTACATTATAGTAAAAATATAATAATATTAATAGTAATAATAATAATAATAGTATTAATAACAGTGTCAATAATAGTGTAAGTAACCAAAACCTTTTCCTAATGTTAAATAACTTCGACCAAGCACAATCCTTGTGGCCTTACACAACGCATTGATGCAATTGCCCAAAGCAAGCAGCGATCGATTGATGTGAGCTCCTTCGACCATTCGTTTGCCCTGATTGAACGTCTTTGACGCCCGTTCGGAACCGGCCAAGTCGATAAGCGACAGCTTGCCAATGCGAATTTCTTGCTGAATGTTGGGTATTCGCGATGATTGTTTAACCGTAATTTGCAATATGGCGTGCGATCGGCTGCTTGTTGCGTTGGCAGCTGTCAATTCGGTTGTTCGGTTCAAGTTGCCTTGTTCGAGCAAATTGAAAACCTACAAATTGGAGGTAGGTGGGGGTAGGAGGCAATTAAGCGTATAGCATGCATATGCAACTTATACCATTATATGTTATTAGAAGTATTTTTATTTCATAACGTTTGGCAGCGTCTTGTAAGACAAAATAAGTAGAACACTAGATTGGTAGCGGAGGGATTAACATGAACTTCACGACTCAGCAACTACCGACACCAAATGTGTGCCCTTGTTTGTCATCAAAATATTCAAGCGACAAAAACCAAATGACTACAATACAACAATAGTCGGAAATTTTGATCAATTTTGTTTATTTTAAAATAACAATTTAAATTATTTTTGATTTCGAAATTATAAATTTTTAGTTTTCTTTTATTTAACAATTTTGTGGTGCTATATTACAATTGCAATTACAGTTAACTTGAATACTTCAGTAGAAGTATATTCAGCGTCATAGCATACAAAATATGGAATGAAGAAAGAAAAAGAAAAATATGAAAAATAACTTTTGTACAAAATGACTAGTAAAAAGATAAGCAGTGAAAACATCGAAACACCTTAATTAATATTTGAAAGACACAAGAACAGTTCATTCTTTACGAGTTCAAGGTTGGTTAAATAACTTGCTAAATAGGGAAAGCACGAATTATGGTAGATATTTGTCTTTGATTGAATATAAATGCATTTTCTCCTTGTTTTGCCTGCTGAAATTGATTTGTTAAGGTCGGTGTGTAGGAAATAATTGTTGTCCTCCATTATATGTTTAGTTAGTAGATGACAATTGTTAAAGTGTTCCTCAATTATTTTATCAGTAATTTCTCTGCGTGTGATGCCTACTAACTTAGCTATCATAGTGATACATCTTTTTAAAATAAAAAAATCTTTTTTTAACAGATCAGATTACTAAAATTAACACAATAATTATTTCTTCCTTTTTTACAAATTTTCCCTCTTTAATAAAAGGTCACTGTTTCTTGTCACTTTTCCCCATTTAGTTTTCGGTATCGAACCAATTGTGAAGCATTATGGCCATTCAATAATTTTGGTGTGAGTTTTTTTACTGCCGGATAAACATTTCATTATTATAGTAGAAATTATGTGTTTTCTTTTAAACTATATGTAAACTGGAGCGTTTTTTATTAACTACCCAATACTCTGTTATGGTTTGGGCCTTAAAAATTAATTGTTTGCTGTAGTTTAATAAAATGGCGTCTCATCGTGTCTTGTTCCTTTAGCAATACTAATTCTTGTGCTAATCTTGTGCTCAAACTCCTTCCTTTTATGTCAACTGGAGTTGGGACCAGTTACGGTAGAGTTAACTGAATATTTGTGCTTGCAAAAGCATTTATAACTATTGTTTTT
>JAKXYG010000839.1:235000-308952 GCA_025895645.1 Cardicola forsteri
ATTCAAAAATTTTTAAATTTTATAAAATAATAAAACAAAGATTTATTTAAATAATGCTTTAAAATTAATCAAGTTAAAATAAATTAACATGTATCTAATTTTTTAAAAATAATTATAGATTTACAAAATAAATTAACAACTGAATACAATTAGTTTAAAAAACTAGTAATATAATAAAAATGTGTAAAAAAAATAAACAATTTTATATTGCAATTTTTTACTTTCTGATATTAAAAAATATAGTTCATTTTAATGAAATGCACATATTAGAATAAATTATTTTATTTTAAAGGTATTCTAATATAATTTGTTATAATAAACATTAATTAAAAATTGTGCTAATTAAATACTAATTTATTAAAAAATAATCTTAGCAAATAATCAAAACTATTATATATATATATATATATATATATATATATATATATATATATATATATATATATATATATATATATATATATATATATATATATATATATATAATAATATGAATAAAAATCTATGTCAATTAACTTTTTTTCAACATGTAGAGTTAATAAATTAATTGTTATTCATTAATCATTACTTTATTTTTTTATGAAATGTAATAAATTGACAAGTTATTATTAAAATGTTATTAACTTTTAAAGTTCACATTGAATTTTAATTAGCATTAATATTTAAATTTTATAATATAAATTACAAATTAAATAATTATAAAAAAATAAAATATCTAGTTAAATAATTCTGCATAACTTTAAAAATATAACATGTAAAATTTGTAATAACTGTTTAAATTTACTTTTTTATTAACTTTATGACAAACTTTGAGTTCTTTATCATACGTTTCTGTAGCAGTATAAGGTCTTATTCTAATACAAATCTTTAAATTCTGATCACTATTGTTTACTGAAAGCTTTTGAGACATTTTTATAATTTTTTAAAAATGCGCTGATTACTGATACTAAATTATACAATATATTTCTAAAATTAAACAAAAACAAAACCGTTTTAAAACAAATTTGTTTTATATGTACAAAAATTGTATTAAACAATATAATTAAAAATTTAAATTAAAAAAATATATATTTAATACAAAAAATTCTGATTAAACTTATTATAAGGTTTTTATTAAATAAAGTTTAATATTTAATAAATAATATAAATTTAGTTATTTAAAAAATATTCAAATTTATAAAAAAAAATTTATTTAGTCTATTAATGAATTTTAGAAAATATAATATATTTTTATTATTTATAGCAATAATAATTTTTTATATTTTAATATTTTGCATTAATTTATTAAACAAAGTAACTAAATTAAAAACAGCTGTACAGTGCTCCTGGTTGACTGGAAAACCTAGTAAATTTATCATTTAAGTGAATCTGACAATACTAATATAACATTTCTAAAAACATAATCCCTTAAAAAACCCCATTGTTAAATATAACCGAACCGTACTATATAGGCTATTAAACCTGGCAGTATGCAAGGACCTATATGGTAAAGTCCTAGTAAAACGGTTCTCTTACTTACTAAACCGGTAGTAACGTAGCAGCATTTGAGGACACTGGACAATTAGAATTGATCAGATTTACTATAAATAATAAATTTACAGGTCGAAGGTCATCCACCCGTAGCTCAGTGGTTTAAGGCGCCAGCCTGTCACCAGATAGGGCGTGGGTTCAAGTTCATGTGTGTGTAAAACTTGAAAGGTATGCGCTGCTGATGATACCAAATAAGGATAAAACAGCTGTACAGTGCTCCTGGTTGACTAGAAAACCTAGTAAATTTATTATTCCAGTGAATCTGACAATACTAATATATAATTTCTAAATTAAAAACTATTTAGAAAGTATAATTAGGATATCAGCATTTGAAAGTAATACCAAAGGTTTCTAGTTTTAAAAAAGTAGTAAATGAGAAATTTGTTTAAAATGTTTTAATATTAAAGAAAATAACTTTTATTTGATCTTTTGAAGTAATTTATACAAGTTTGTAAAAAATAAAAAACTTAAAATACAAACTTTTAACATAAAAACTACTCTTAAATTACTACCCAAAATGAATATGAGAATATGGAATTTTGCAATTTTTCTACAGACTATTCAAAAAAAAGACAACAATAATATTTTGATTACAAGTTGGGCATTAATGAGATTCCTTCTTAACAATAGGCTTAATTAAAGTGCATTTTAAAATTGATTCATGTTTACATTTTTAGTAACCTTGGATGCAAACCCTAGTAATGTGTATTTTATGAATACAAGTTAAATTACTAAGTGGATAGTGAAAATAAACTAAATTAGTTTGCGTAAACAGCCTAGACTAGAAAACCACAATAAGACAAAATTTTAAAGTGAAAAGGACTTTACTAATTTGTTTTATTTCTATTCCACTTAAATAAAATACTACGATTCTTAGACTCAAATTCGCAACAAACTATTTTTTAAGCCGTTTTCTTAAGTTAAAGTAACTATTTTTAAGTAAATTTCCTAAATTTTAATGCTTTAATTCTTTTTCAAGAACAGGGCAAACAAGAAAAACGCCTATTTCTATCGAGTTTTGTATGCTTGATAATTTCAATAAGAATATCAGATTAAAAGTTACTTTAAGTCTACCTTACCTTGCATATTTAAAAAATGTCTTAAGTGAATACCGTGGTTACATTTTTAAAAAGGAAAGAACCTTCTGAGTTAACGGTAAAAATAAAGATTTACAAGCAACTTCAATTTATAAAGTAATAAACCAATAATATAACCATCAACCCATAACATCCAAAAATATAACAATAATGCAAAAATGTATTGAATATACTGGAACTAGCAAACTATGTACAATGTATAAAAACAAAAGTTTATTTTATACAAAATAATATACAAAATTACAAATTTGACCTATTTTTATAAGCCGTTCCCAATTTTAAACGAGGCAATATTCTCATACACATTAGTTCTTGAAACAAAAGTTTACATGCGTATGGCATGCGCACAGTCACCACATATCTACTACTTTTGCAATATTGACACCATTGTGGAGATGTTGCTATTAGACCGCATTTTTCGCATATACAAGCATCATATGCATCACTTGACAGTAATAATCGTTCTACCAATAATTGTGAAGTTCCATATGCAATGAAACAATCGCGTTCCATTTCACCAATGCGCAAACCACCTTCTCTGCTTCTACCTTCAGTAGGTTGCCTTGTAAGGGCAGTTACAGGTCCCCGAGACCTGGCGTGAACCTAAATATTACACAATATACAAATAAAATAAATTGCAACAAATTCAATCGATAATTTAGTAGAAAAGTACGTTCTAAAAATGTACTAAAAATACCGATACGTCTTCCCGCCATACCTAAAGAAAATAATCATTTATAAATATTGATAACATCATATAAATGTCAAACCAAACACAAACCAATTAAAAATAAACGTGTTTCAATTGTAAACGATTTGGTTTTCAAATAAACATCAACAATGAATCTTGGTAAACACCAAATCAACTCCTACCTCCGGCATTTATCGCTTGGTTTTGCTCAAAATGTTTCTTGTTAAATATTCAAGTAATAAAAAAAATAATCAGTATATTTAGAATTTAAACAGCTTTAAGATTATTACAAATTCAATAAATATTTTTGCTAAACCAAATTATAACGTTTTGCTTAAGAAAACGTTATGCAAGGGTAACAGAGATGCCTGGAGTACAAAACTAAAAACTGAGTAGAGATGGGTTCGAATGCCACTAACGGTACTAAATGCTTACCTTCGTTTAGCTTCGCTAAATTTACACTCAATAAAAATCATTTCCGTAAAATATTCAAAAATATCAATCAACTTAATATTAATATTACTTAAAAAGCAATATATATATATATATATATATATATATATATATATATATATATAACATTGGTACAAATACTTTTCCTTTTTAAACAATTATAAAACCAACAATACTGTGTAAATCAATAAACAATCACTTACTTTATCCATAACCATGTGTTTCAAACGTTGATAATACACCGGGCCAAAATAAATGTACGCTTCCAAAGGAGCTCCAGTGACACCAGAATACAAAATTTCTTTGCCCAAATAATGGTGGCCATGTTCGATAAGAATGCGAGAAAGAACTTCGGCGGAATCGCCAGAGAAAGCAGACCCGTCACGCATTTTACCCTCAATAGCACCAGCCTTACTGCCTAAAAGTTCCAACAACTTGCCAACCTGGAATTAATATATACAGGAGTAAATGAATTTAAATCGACTTTAATTACAATTACAAAAAACTCAAACGTTTTACTACATTCTTGTTTTCGCAACGTTCCAGTGTAGCTGGTCTAAATTACGAAAGAGAAAGGTTAACAACTTATCATGTATAAATAATACATTCCATAACGCTATGGCAAGCAAAAATAAAAGCATGATTCCGTTAACAGGGTTGAGTAAAACCGAATGGAACTCGATCTCCAATATTCATTTAAATATTTTTGTAGAATATATTAAACGATAGATTCTAATGGCTTGATAAGCATAACAAACGTAGAAGTTCAACGTAGTTTCTTAACTAACAGAGATTGACGAGGCCACCTGATTTTATGTCAGGGTTATCTTCTTCATCCTAACGGCTACATGTGCTTTACATATGCTTTAAGATACCTTTTAAGTACCCTGGGTGTATGCTTTCACCCATCCACTGTGCACTCAGTTCCTGCTGCGTTAGCCTAGAAGTGCATCTAATCCAAGATACGTCGTGTGTAGGGAACAGTCAGGTATATTACCATAACTAAAAATTGAGACTTTATAAACATTACTCAAATCCTCAAGATCATTAGCATGCCTAATCTTTGATATGAAAGATTTAATGCTAAAAGTTTAAAATACTATCGGATAAAACATTTTGTTGCCTCATGCTCTCCAGATCAAAGAAGTTTTGTAAAAACAAATAATCTCTAAAAAGAATTTGGACAATTCAAACAATTTTCAGTAATTTCATTTACACCAAAATGTAGTTTTAGATATTGATTTCCCTATTGTTTTTTTTTAACAATAACATTAAAATTCAACAAAATGGTGCCAGGTTGCGCTCAAACCCTCCAATTTTCTCAACCAAACTTGGGACTGGTTACGATAGATTCGTATAAACTACAAACATAAAATTTGGAATAAAGAAACAACCATACCGTCATTCTGCTTGGAAAACCGTGCGGATTCATAATAATGTCAGGTACCAACCCTTGCATCGAAAATGGCATGTCTTCCTGTTTGACGATAAGACCAACAACACCCTTTTGTCCGTGCCGACTGGAAAATTTGTCACCAATTTCCGGTATGCGCGTTTGACGCAACAGCAACTTGACAACTGCCTGATTGCTGTCTGATGTAGAAAATAAAACTTTGTCGACGTAAGAAGGTTCAATACCTTTGTAATCTGCAGGACAGCGTTTGAATTCGGTCTAAAACATTAAATAAAATGTATTG
This sequence comes from Cardicola forsteri, assembly GCA_025895645.1. NCBI lineage: Eukaryota > Metazoa > Platyhelminthes > Trematoda > Strigeidida > Aporocotylidae > Cardicola > Cardicola forsteri. Next base: position 240,469 of record JAKXYG010000839.1, read on the forward strand.
TCACATACGATATTTTGATCACACACAAAGAAATAAAAACATGACACGTGACCAGTGAATGATAATAAAACGTTTTGATTATCGATTAAAATAATCAACCAATAAAAACGAGGGAATTTAATAATTGGCTAGATAATCAACAACCAATAAGATGAATCCACACTTTTATAATTAGAACTTTCGTTAAATGTTCTTTTTAAATTAAATTTTAGATTTACATTATAATGTATAAATCTGGTCGTTTTATTTACACTGAATCTCCTCTTATTCAAAAGGGGATGCTAATGATCCTGAGGATTTGAGTAATGCTTATAAAGTCTCAATTTCCAATGATGGTGATATTCCTGACTGTTAGTCCTCCACGTGGTGCATCCTGGACTAGGTGCCTCTAGGCATCTAGACTAATAACAGCAGGGTCCGAGTGCACAGCGGTATAACTGGGCTTCCGCTACGGCGGGTGGGTGCAAACATACACCCAGGATACTTAAAAGGTATCTAAAGGTATACGTATACCATATGTAGCCCTTGGGCTAAGGGAGATAACCCTGACAAAAAATCAGGCAGCCTCGTCAATCTTTGCGAACAGTGGCGACGTCACAAGGATGCCGTCTACCAGCGAAGAAACTTTGTTATTTTTCCACGTTTGTTTACGCTTGTCAAGCCATCGAAATCGATCGTTCTGCATGTCGTATAAATATGGGAAATAATGAAGAGGTGACAACGTCATCAAAATGAATGCAATCAAAATGAATTATTCAAATAAATTACTAAATGAGGTTTGAAAATGTTTACCCTTTTTGGTAAATAAGACTTAACTTAATTTACGAAGTATTGTCAGCTTACTTACAAGCATTGACTATTAATGATAAATATTTTTAATTTGATGGTTTATTTGTTTTTCATAATCTAGGCAGAAATTATAAAGGATCTCCATCGCCAATAATAATGCATTAAATGTCCTGTCTAACTAACTTGCTAAAATCCATAATTAGATTACCATATATAAACTAGATTCTGGGCAAAAATGTATTAATTATGTAAAGTACCATAAGTGTGTAATTATTCGTTTTACAGTCAGCATACCTTTACATTAAAATATTTTTAAAAATCACTCTATATAAAAAATTCATTTTAACTGCAGATAAAAACCGTCCCGTTATTGCAGCGTGACTTACATAATTGCCATTAAATAATTTTCACCAAATATACTAAAAGCAACCCTTCGCAAAAAAATGTTCATTTAGCTTGTATCTACCTATTAAGACACGTGACTGATCCACCAAACTCATATTCTAGTGAACATGGGTTTAGTTCTCAATAGTCGATTCTTGCTGACTATATTAAATGTTTCCGACAAAACACGTAAAATAATAAAACCCAAATAAATACTCACCGAAGTGTCCGGTGTATTTGATCCCAACCCCAAATGGCCGGCATTGTTCTGAATCGAAGCTATTTTTACAACAGGCATTTCCTTGTTAATAAGAATTTGACGATCATGAACACGAGCACCAACGAATGCAGTTCCGTCAGCTTGAAGTAACTCATCTCCTCTGCGAGGTACGCCAGTTTCTATACCAAAAAAAACCAATCAATTGAACTTAAGCATCTTCAATTTTGTAAGTCAATTTGACTATGCATATGTACAAAACTATTTTGCACTATTGGAATAAAAGAGAAAAAAAACATCGGCGCATACCTCGTTCAATACTGGGGCCCATGAGACGATCGTAAACCGTATTTTCATGCATTTTCAAATGAACACCTGTTCGGCGATAAACACAAGCTCGTGCAAAGCCCCGATCGAGTGAAGAACGATTTACTATGAGTGCATCTTCGACATCATATCCCGAATAGGACATTATGGCAACAATTGCAGCCTGACCAGCGGGAAGCTAAATGCCAACGACAAAAACGATACAGGTATGCTAATGATCATGAGGATTTGAGTAATGCTCATAAAGTCTCAATCTCTAATCAAGGTGATATTCTTGACTATTCCTTATCCAAGTGGCTCATCCTGGACTAGGTGTATCTAGACTAATAACAACAGGAATTGAGTGCACAGCGATATAACTGGGATTCCATTTCAATGGATAGGTAAAAACATATACTCAGAATAATTAAAAGGTATCTTAAGGTATATGTATACCCTTGGCCAAAGGGAGATGACCTCAACAAAAAATTAGACAGCCTCGTTAATCTTTACGAACAGTGGCGCCGTCACAAAGAAGCCAAGAAACTTCGTTATTCTTTTACGTCTGTTGAGCTTATCAACCTATTGAAATCGATCGTTTAATATGCCGTACACGTGTATAGAAATAATGAAAAGGTGACTATGTGTCACCAACCACAATGAAAATAAATGAATGAATATTTTTGCACTTTACCTCGTCAAAATGCATCATTTGAATGGTTTTGGATTGGACAAGAGGCTTCTGAGCATAAATCATCTGCAATTGGAGCGTATCGAAGCGAATTTGTTGGTTTAGAGCAACCGTTCCCATAGCCTGCTTACCCATGGCGCATTGATATGTATTGCGAGGAGACTGTAAAATAGTAGACAAATTTTTTTGTTAATAAGTGCACAAAACGAATTTGGTTGTTACTTCAAGTAAAACTTCTTAATTGGGTATGGAGTTTTGCATTGCTAGTTATAATGAAGTTACTTGATCTTACGAAGTCCGGTGCTTTCTGATTTTCGTTTCTAATAAAAAGTGCATGTGTAAAAAACCTTTATGTATGGAAATCCTTCATATCTTCCATGGTTTTGTTCAAATACATAGTGATAAAACTCACTGTTGGTATCTCTTTTGAAACCGTGAATAACATTTTTTACCTCCTTCCAATTAGAATAAGTACGTCGAGTCCAGTACGGTGCACAAACAAACGCCATCGCAAAATGAGGCGAGAGCAAAAAAATTAACATTAAATGGTGCATAAAACACCCAATTACAGTTTGATTAGAAAATCAACCAATCAGAGAACAAAACCCACATCCAATAAAATTTACTCAAATTTCGACCAATTAAAAACAATTAAAAATTATATGACGTCCAACATTTACCATTATTACAAAACACAATCACCAAAGTCAGTTACAAATTTGATTTGAGAAAAAAGAAGAAGGAAAAGAGAACAATCAACAAATTGGAATGTTTAAAAACTTTATGTTAAAACAACAACAGAAACGATGACAATGAAGTGAATACAGCACGATTCCAATAGCAGGATTGAGTATGAAAGCCAACAAGAAGACTTCAATCTTCAACGCCCAAATTGTATTATTATATAAAAACAATCGTGTTGTCTCAAACTCATCAGAGCCAACGCATATAATATTAAACATGACTTTTAAATATACGTTGATTTTGAGTTTTTTTCTTCTTTTAGCCTATGTATTTTAATCTTACTTTATTTAACTATTTTTGGACTGATGTTACACACTGCTAATTGTATTGTATTTTTATAATCGTACATATTTTTGTGTGTGTTGAAAGCTACTTCTACTAAAATATCTAAGCCAATAACCATAAATAATAATAAGTAGAAATTTCCCAATATGGAGCAACAAGATTGTACCACATGACTACACTTTCATTTTGGTTGACGATGTAATCACACCACTTCATTTACACGGCAATTCAACGATCAACTTTGATGAATTGATAAGCGCAACAATTGCAAAAAACAACAAAGTTTCTAGACTGGTAGATGGCATCCTTGTGACGTCGGCACTGTTCGCAAAGATCGCCAACACCGTCTGACATTCCTGACTGTTCCTCGGCCACATGGTGCATCCTGGCCTAGATGCCCCTATGCATCTAAACTAATCATAGCAGGGACCAAGTGCACAGCAATATAGCTGAGCTTCCGTTACAGCACGTAGCTACTTAAAAGGTATCTTGAAGTACACATATACCATATGAGCTAAGAGAGATAAGCCTGACAAAAAAAACAGACAGTGGCGATATCACAAAGATGCCGTCTACCAGCCAAGAAACTTTGTTATTCTTCTACATTTGTTACCGCATCATGTCAGAAAAATCACATTTATTATCAATTGAAACTTTATAAGCGTTACTTAAATCCAGCTTGCTAAAAATGTAACCACTCTTGCCTGATTGTGATCGGGATATGGAATCAAACCAGCCACAACTCCCAAAATGGTTGCAGGATCAATTTCCATATGTGTGTAGTTGTTTCCATTTTTCAAATAAGATTCGTCCATGGCCACGAGACAATCGTTCAGCTCGTTGGCGTCCAAATATTCGACGACACCTTTCTTCAAAAAATCGTCCCAACTGAGCACATTTTGGATAAGATCCTAGATAGACAAGGACATAGGAATACGTTATTGCAATTTAATTTATTGTTATTACAAAATTATTATACTCTAAAGAGTATGGGGCAGCTAGAAAGTTTGTCGTAATTGCAATTTAACTGATCAGTATTCATGATCCGCCATGGTGATCTAGCGATCGGCTCAAGCATGGGTTCAAATCCCACCACCGGCCCACTAAAATGTGGGCCCACGTTCGGCTTCGCTCAAGTGTCCACTGTTGAAAGATGCACGTTTCCCGGTAGAAACATTTAAACTAGTGAAAATGATAAAAAGATGAGATTTGATTAAACGTTGTTTTAACCGTCACCAGTGAATGCCGTCTACCAGCAAAGAAATTTTGTTATTCTTCTACGATTATTACCCTCACAGTTGATAATTCAATTATATTATTATTAATAATTTTCGTCAATGACGTGGTCACATTTTCCATATTTGTACGGCATATTAAACGACCGACTTCGGCGTAACAAGTGTAGAAAAATAACGAAATTTCTTGACTGGTAGACGGCCTCGTACTGACGTCAACACGGTTTGGGCTAACGCCCAGCGGTTATTTATGATATACCTAAACTTTAAGATGCAACTTGAATGCATGTTGTACCCATCCCCTGATCACTGCCCATAAGCACCATGTAGAGGAGGAACAGTCACCATCGTTGAAAATTAATACTTTATAAGCACTATTCAAATCCTTGCGATCAATAATATCCCACTCAAATCTACAAAAAGTTATTTTTTTAACCAATAAAAATTATTTTTTATTTTTATCTAAACATGAGTAGGAGTTTAAGAGTTTTTCGATTAACCAATGAAAGAAATTGTGAATTTTGTTCAATAATTTCATTGGAATAGATAATGGCTAAATCTACAAAAAGTTATTTTTTTAACTTTTTATTTTTTGTTGACTGATTGTTAATAAGTAGTTTGTTTCCTAAGATGAAATTTCCTTTTAACAAGAATGAATGTTAATTTCTAATTAAAATAATTATTACTTCTATTTCCTTAATAAATTTGGTGTTTGATTTTGGTTCATATTTCTATTCTTTCAAGTTGTATAATAGACTTTTATAGTAATTTATAACATCCAACCTTTGCTTAACATTAATATCAATAAAAGAATCAGTAAATAGCAATTTATGATGTATTAAGTTAATAGAATGTTTGTTTATTATGATCATAAAATTTTATAATATTTTATTGTATGGCGGTTAACAATTGCGTGAGAATAGGTGCATTACATCAGTTTCATTTATCATATCAATTATTTCAATATTATGAGTGTGCTAAATTTAGCAAAAATGTGACTAAATCCGTGACACATTCATTCTTATTATTAAGTGAGATATAAGATGCTACTGCTGTATGTTATAATGTATTGGACTATTAGGTAAAGGTTACATGTCACAAATTACCATAAAGGTAAATTAAACAACTTAAAAGAATAGAAATATAGACAACATAAAACACTAAAAATATTGACGAAACAATAATAATTATTTTACATTGAAATTTACATTTTTCATTAAAAGGAAATATTATTTTAATAATCCTACTACTTATTTACATTAAGTCAACAATATTCACAATTTTTTTATTGGCTACTGCAATTTCTCATGGACTCCCACGCTTTTTTTGACAAAAATAAAAAATGTTTTTCATTGGTTTAAAATATTACACAAATTATCCCCGTTTTTTTTCAAAATTATATAAATTTAACCATGAGAAGAGATGTTACTAATTTTATATTAAGTAGTATGTTTGTTACAATGAAATGCTGATTTCCAATTAATTTATCTCTAAAACGCATTTAATTGGCTATTGCTTTTCATTGATTGTTTTATATATTATACAGTCTCAATTTCCAATCATGGTAAAATTCCTGACTGTTTGTCCTCCATGTGGAGCATCCTGGAATAGGTGCCTCTAGGCACCTAATAATGGCAGGGTCCAAGTGCACAGCGGTGTAACTGGGCTTCCGTTACAGCAGATGGATGCAAGCATGCACCCAAAATACTTAAAAACTTTCTTAAGCTATACGTATACTACATGTAGCCATTGGACTGAGAGAGACAACCCTGATCAAAAATCAGTCGGCCTCGTCAATATTTGCGAACAGTTGCGACGTCAAGCCGTCGAAGTCGATCGTTTTCTATGCCGCACAAATATGGAAAATAATGAAAAAACGACCCCCCCCACGTCACCAGTCAGGAAAATGAAATGAAAATGGTGTCGATCGAAAAAGTAACACGAACAACAAAATACTACTCACATCAATCATCGATTGGGTAACGAGCGGTCGGCCGCTCGAAACGATGATGTAGGGTCGACAAAAACGACCGCCATCGCTGACGACGTGAACGCACCGATGGACTTGCTTGATGTGAACTGAAACGAAGCCATCAATGCGACCAGAACGCCGCAGGCCTCGGATTAGGGCGCACAACTTTCCCGGGTGCATGGTATAGCCAATGGGTTTGCCATTAGCATAAATTACATATCTAAATAACAGAAAAGACAACATTTTCAAGTAATTAATCAATTAAAACTTCTACATAGATGCTGTGCTATGCAAAGTTGGAATTAGTAAAGGAGTGGCTTTGTCAATAACTTACTCATTTTCTGCATATTGCATCTGGTAGAAGGGAAATACGTAATAATTTTTAATCAGATTGATAAGTTCGGTGTCGTCGACTTCTACTGTTACGTGGCACATGAGTGCCACATTTTTGACCAAACCGCAAGCTTCTCCTTCAGGAGTATCCGAAGGACAAATCAAACCCCATTGACTTGAATGAATGGAACGAGGCCCGGCAACCTGCAATGGACAAGATAAACATCATTAAAATGGATACGGTAGAAAAAGTACTTGGATTCAATGTTCAATGCCTATTCCATATTTTGTCTGTATTGGGAGATAGTGAAACGATTCAAATCTTGTATAAGACCTGAAGATTTGAATAATGCTTATAAAGTCTCAATTTCCAATGATGGTAATATTCTTCACTGTTCCTCCTCCACGTGGTGCATCCTGGACTAGATGCCCCTAGACATCTAGACTAATAACAGCAGAGTCCAAGTGCACAGCGGTATATCCGGGCTTCCACTAAAGCGGGTGGATGTGAGCATACACTCAGTATACTTAAAATATGTCTTAAGGTATATATATACCTTATGTAGCCGTTCGGCTAAGGGAGACAACCTTGACAAAAAATCAGGCGGCCTCGTCAACATTTTGCGAAGTGATGTCGTCACAAAAATGTCGTCTACCAGTCAAAAAACTTTGTTATTCTTCTACATTTGTTACATTTATTAAGCTATCGAAGACGATTGTTTAATATGCCGTATAAATATAAAAAATCATGAAGAAGTGATCACGTCACCAATGGAAATGAAATTAATGCAGCTGCCAGTCTTTTTTGTCCACGATGCTAAATGTGTGTTAAGATAAATGTATCTGAGAGACATTTTGCATCATATTTATTAAAATTTGTAATCTCTAAACCGATAAGAGTCAAGGTTTAAACTGCTGTGCAAATTATTGTAGAAAAAAAAGTTCATTTTAGTGTTTGGATTAATATAATCTCCAAATTCGATTTGCAAGTTTCCAAAGAATGTCAAAAACTTTGTAACTTGATAATCTTTTCAACTTCGTCATTGTTCAGGGTACCGTTGGGCTAAGGAAGATAACCCTTGTCGGAACAACGATGCTGTTACAAACGTTCCGTCCACAATCGAACAATTACCATCATCCTCCTACGTTTCATCAACAAGAAAAGTAAGGGGGGAGACCGACCCCTACTTAGCGCGTCCACAGGTGGCGGATAGTGGAACGACCTTTAGCAATAGAGGTTAGGTGTGAATAAGGCTGTGCCAAATAAACAGCCGTGGACCAAACGGATACTCAGGCGTTAAGGTCGTTAACGCGTTGACAAGAAGGCGACAACGGTTATCGGTGTCACCCTGAGTATTATCACCAAGCAGCCCTATTTAGGGACAGCACTGCTTGCTCCACCCGGAGAGGGGCCTAGAAAAGGTGGTTTAAAAATTGCTCGTCTTCTCACCAGGATGGCTGGCCGCGGCTAACTGGTTTATATACTCGCGGTCGAAACTCTCACAAAAATCAATTAAAGGCCGTGGTCAACAGGGCTGATACTGATGACCAAATTAAAAAAAAAACACCATTCTCAGAGCTCAAACAAGGCAGAATGTGACTCGCGACGCTACTGCCTGCTCTGTGAATATTACTCGCTTGTTAATTTACCCATTTTGATAATTCTTGGAGTAGTTATAAAGACAAAAGTCTGTTTTTTGATAGGATTATTCACGCCAGATAAGTTAGGCGAGATATAAATAGTTGATGGAGATTTTCCAAAAATGTATGTAATGATATGACCCAATTCTAGAACACTTAAAGTGCTGATTGCACTTTGCAGTTTTAATAGATGTGTACGTGTGTACCTGATACATGTAATAATTTTTTCTGGTTTTATTTTCGCATAAATATACAGTAATACATTATCTATTGTAATTGGTGTGTGGTCACCTTTTCATCATGTTTATATTTGTTTTATATTTGATAGGCGTAACAAACGCCTTAACCATATCGTTTGATTTTTTGTGAGGTTTATCTTTATTAGCCAAACAACTATGTACATATGGAATTTGTATACCTTTAAACACTAGAAAAGGTGGTTTAAAAATTGCTCGTCTTCTCACCAGGATGGCTGGCCGCGGCTAACTGGTCTAGGATTTGCCCATTAAAACCAAAATGTCCGCTTAACGTTGGCTCATGGAACGTGCGCTCATTGTCGACACTGGCTGCGCAAGATTGTGTTGCTGCTGAGTCTAACCGTCATAATGTTAATATTCTATTAAAAGTAAAAACCAATAAAAAAAACTCACTTTTCGCGTCTTTTCAAACTGACTCGTCATGCGGGTTAGGTGACCTAAAACAGCAACGTAAGACAGCCGACTGACAACCTGCGTTACACCGTGTCGCATCATGCGAAATCGTTTGATAATCCAATTGCCCGACGATATGGCCCGATTGAGTTGTTCGGTAATCATCCACGATTTGATGTGGCGCGATATGTCGAACGGTGTGCATCGCCTCTTCGTGTCCAACTTGGAAACGGTCGACCACAAGTCTTCGTTGAATGTTTTGAAAATATCTTCGAATAGGAGGGCCAACAGACTGCCAGCCAACTCGATACGTTTGTTTCCGTAAAAGTCTCGATCATCTGGCTGCCAAATTGGTTGGATTAGGAAGAGGAAATTATTGGTTGGGATGCTGATGATCCACAAGGATTTGAGTTAGACTTATAACGTTTCAGTTTCAAATAATGGATTTTATAAAGTTAAAAAAATGTATTACCATAATTAGCCGATCATCAGGTACTCCTTACAATGACATTCTTTTGAAATAATTCATCGACACTTCAAGAAATGTTTTCAATTAATCAGTCGTATTTCCAATAACTCCAATCATCCACTTTATCGTAATTTCAGCAAATCATTTGCAACGGGAATGACAAGAAGATCACATATACACGTTAAGTGCAGATCCAATGTGTACTTAAATTCATGTCTGCCGTATTTAGCAAAGTTATTATCCAATCCCAACAAAGTTCAAAGTGACCTTTACATTAGCCTATCCAAATCATCAGTGTCTTTTTTGTTTTCTTTGGTCTGACCAATTACCGTTGTTTGTAATCTGCCCATTTTAATTTGTGACCATTTATTATCCTTCATCCAGGGTATTATTATATTAGCCATGCTGACTCATGAGTCATGAATCATTCGCATTTTATGTATACTGACATATTTGCACACTATTAACTATGGTGTCCCCTAAATAATACCATGCCTCTTTACGCATATCATATTGAACATGACTTTTGAATATACGTTGATTTTGAGTTTTTTCTCTTTTTTTAGCCTATGTAATTTAACCTTACTTTACTTATTTTTTGGACTGATGTTACACACTGCTAATTGTATTGTATTTTTATAATTGTACATATTTTTTGTGTGCTGAAAGCTACTTCTACTGAAGTATCTAAGCCAATAACCATAAATAAATAATGGCAATATTTTTGACTGGTCCTCGTCGAGATAATACATCCTGGACTAAAAACAGCAGAAACCGAGTGTAGAACAGTACAACTGGACTTTCATTGGACTCCCGCTCAGTGAGTGAGTGTTAGCACACCCCCAAACATATCCATTTACTATTTATGGCCAAAATCGACTCCCATTTTCACCAAGAAGATCGCCTAGTTAATTCTTGTGAACACTGGCGGCGTCGAAAGGAAGAGGTCTTCTTGTCAACAACCTTTTTGGGGTGTTACGCGAATTTGGAACTAATGAAGAGGTAATTGGTTGAATTTTTGAATTCTCGTCAACATCCATTAAGGACCTCAAATAAAACCCCCATATTTATTATTATTATTTTATTATATGTATGGTTATTGGCTTAGTAGAAGTAGCTTTCAGCACAAGTATTTGAATATATGTCTGGTCTATAACTGCCTATCTGGCACAACCTGATCCACAGTAAATCTTTATTTACAAACGTGTAATTATTCCACTATCTGGTATGTGTATATTCACTAAATAAGAGTCAGTCTACCATAAGGTAGTTTAAAAAATTATTACTTGAATATTTGACAAGTGAACATTTTAGTACAGTCAAGGGAGGGTTGACATGTAGTATTAAACGTGGTGATAGAACCCATTCCTACCCAGATTCGAGTTTAGCGTTCCACCAAGTCAGTCATCGCAGCACGGTATACTATATGTAAGCGTTAAACTTGAATAAAATATCCTAACACAAACCCAAGCGGCCTAATCAATACTTGTAAATTGTAGCTGTCTATCAACCAAAATACTTCGTTATTCTATTACATCTGTTACCTTAGTATTATGTAAAAATATATCAAGAGGTAAACACATTATCAACTACATAATATTAATAATAATAATATAATGCACACAACTAATTAATTTACCGGAATTTTCTTTTCATTGGCCAATATGAGATAACGCACCATTTGGCCAAGAACAAATGCCCTCGGTGAAAAATCGAACTTTTCCATTTCAACATGCGTAATAATGATATCTCTAAGTGTACGTTGAATGTCAACAACCACATCTAAATCACTGTCCAATCGGCCGGATTTTGCAGCACTAAAGCCGGTTCGAAATTTGGGCTGTCTCAATCGTGCATGAAGCCACTTGCATGCATCCAAACACGTAAAAATCTACATTTAAAAACAGTTTATTTGGAATTATTTTTGGTCTGTTTAAGAAAATTTCCAATTTCTTAAACAGTAATGTATTTTCTTATTTAAAAAATAATAATCAATTAGGGTATAGTTAAAAGGCAATACAAAAACGTCGTTCCGTATCATCATTAAAAATTACAATGATTCTTCTACCCTGGCAATTTTAATTTGGAATGTTGTATGAATACTAATACAAAGATACGCGGAATTTATAATCAAATAATTATAAGTTTGAGCATCACCGCCGATGCTCAATAAGGAGAACCGTCTAGAACTTGGTTAAATAATCACTTAATCACAAAATTCAAGTAACAAAAACCAAAATAAAAAGTTAATTTTTTTAAAATAATTGCCAGTTTTTAATACTAAACATTTGTGCTGGGATGGTCTAGCGGTACAGGGCTCGAATTTGGACCTCGGTGGACATGGGTTCGAATCCCATCACCGGCACTAAAATGCGGGCCCACGTTTAGCTTCGCTAATTGTCCACTGCTGAAAGATGTTTCTCGTAAAACATTCAAAGTAGCAAGAAATAAAATAAAAGTTGTCTAGGCGTAAACATTTAATTTTGGAGACCTTTTAATCTAAAAATGTGACTAAACGTTTCATCTCATTTTATATACACAAATTCTGCATTAGTTTACTCAACTTAAAATATTGTTCAAAGTATCGTTAAAGCATCCGCTTAATAATTGTAGTTTACTACAAAATATAATCAACAATAAATTACTATTTTAATCTTTTTAATACTTGTTTATTAATTACAAAAAAAATTGAATTATTAAAATCAGATTATAATAATAGTAATTATAATTATTATCTTCATAAATGTGTAATTTTTATTTACTATAACTACACCTGTACATATGTAGTTTAAGACTGTATAGTGATAATACATAAAACGTATACGTATCTTAATCGTATAATCAATGCGAATGCTGACATAATTTATTCCACCAAATTATAAAAATACAAATCCGAATATAAAATGGAATAAAACCTTTTAAATTGCAAAACCAGCTACCAGGTACAATAAAAAATTGAAACACGTAAACACCTATAAACACTCACATTTTGTTCTAAACAAAGCTTCAAACTGGGAACGAAATTCGCCCATATGGATTCTTCTGTGCCAATTAAATGTAGCATCTCCTCGTCCGAAGTTACATTCATCGCTTTAAACAAAATGGCAATTGGAACGTCAACAGTGAACGAATTGTGGAACAAATAAAATTTTTCTTCCTTGCACAAAATGTTCGTTTTTGATTTTGTTTGAGCAGATGAAGATGTAACTGAACAAACTAAACCACGTTTACTGTCATCTTCAATAATCAAACGATTTTTCGATGTCTGTTCTTGCATTAAAATAACCTTTTCTGTCCCTCCAATAATAAAATATCCTCCGGGATCCAATGGACATTCCTTCATTTGCATTAACTCAGAAGAACTTTTTCCTAATATAAATATTGATAAATAACCAACTCAAGCACCAAAAATATGTAAGAACATTAGTTTAGAAAAAAGTGCAATATTTTAAATAATCAAGTCAGTATTAATTACTAATAACTCACCGTTTAATACGCAAACCGAACTTTTTAACATAACAGGCATGCGACCAATCAAAACGCCTTTTTTCGATACAATTTCATTTTGCCTTGTAAAGGTAACGTCAACTAAAATTTCACCTGCATAAGTCAAATCACGTAAACGACAATCATGAGGTGTAACTCTGTTTGCGACAACTCCTCCATCGTTAACGGTTGGAGATCTGACATAGATATCATTATATTCCAACCACCAATTTGCATCTGGCACATATACACGCTTATTTGCCATTACAATATTTTTTATTTCCGAATTAATAAAGTGATTGTAAGAGTCTATGTGTAACTTTACCAAACCTTTAACTGCTAAAAATGCTGGAACAAGTGCATGTTTGTTGTTTAAATGTAAGTCGGACATCTAAATATATTGAAATTAAACAGATAAAAATCAGAATATTACAAAAAAAAAACTTGTTATATTAAAATTTATAATTAAAAGGATTGTCTATAAATAGTATATATTTTTAATAAAACTACAAAAATTAAAACAATTATTAATACAAAACATGTTAACAACACTTATCGCACTAACATGCAATCACCAAAACATTTAATTAAAAACTACAATATATATATCTATATATAAACTTAAAATGTTTAAAAATATTAATAATAAAGTTAATTTCAACAAATAAATCAAAAATAATATTAATATACTATCAATTTACAAAGTATTCAAAAATAAATGACATTTAATTACAACGAATTAAAAATATATTTAAAAAAAGTAAATTAAATATTTTAATGCTAAAAACAAACAATTAAAAAATCTAAGTATCATAAATACGTAAAAACGATAAATGCATTAAACAAATAGCAAGTATTAAATAATATAAGTAATTATCCAATACGCACATTGGCAAAACCGTGTTTAAAAACCTCGTCAAGGATAGAAAATATTGGAACTTCACATAATAATTGTAAAATAATTAGATACATTTTTCATGGTTTAAATTTATTGTATTTAGTATTTAATAAAAATGAATTAACAATATTACTTTATTTTTGTAAAACTAATTTGTAAAAGGCAGCATTAATTTTTTCTTTAATTAAGTAATAATTTATTTTAAAATTCTGATTATCTTAAAATAATTATATAATTTAACGTAAAATTATTAAAATTATATATAACGTTTTAAAATATAAAAATAGGTTTAGATGTATTTATTTTATCCCTTTTAGTTTACATTGTGATCACCTTAACGTTTTCCTCAAGGTCGGGTTTTTCACAGATTTATGAGTAAACCAATCGGTTTACTGTTAAAGCGTGTATTTTAATGTGATTTTTTGAAAATATCAATGACTTATTCAGCTCGTCATTATGTTAAAATTGATGACGAAAGAAAGTAAGAATTACTTATTAATATAATTTTAGGAGGTTATTAAATCTCTCATTTGGTACTAAGCTTCAAGAAATAGAGAAGGTAAAGTGTTTAAAAATAGACATGTTTTAGGTGTTAGAAGTTGTTCTTTCGGATGATGAAGATTTTTATTTTCTTTATACTGTTCAAATAAACTTGGAGGACTTTCAAAGGTAATTTTTAAATTAAATATTTTACATTTTATTAGAATAAAGTCTCAGCAAGGTTTATTGATTGAATTTGATGGTTTTGAGCAGAAAGTAATTGATTTGTTGAAAAAGTGTTTAGAGGAAGAATGTAATTCTGTTCCAAAGTAATTCAATTAATAAAATAATTATTTTTAAAGATATTGTCTGCATTTATCTATTTCGCCAACTGTTGGTATTTTAAAAATTGTGGAAGCAACAAATTTTAAATACCTAATTCATTTAAGCCTACCACTCGATGTTTGTAATGATTCTAATTTGAAAGCTCATCTTGTGCATCAGTTAAAGCATTTAAAGGTAAATTGTATGTGTAAAATATAAATATTTATATAGTTTGAAAGTTCAATGACTATTAAGCGAATGCAGAATAATATAGATGAACTTACGGCATCTTTTGAAGCAGCAAAAAAGGTATTTAATATGCATAAATTTAAATTTAAATTAAGACTATTAAAGATGGTGAAAACAATCTAATGAAATTAAAAATGGAGAGCGAAGTAAATAATGCTGCTAACCGAGAAACTTTTAAAAATGAGATGGAAGACTTAAAGAAAACACATACGAAAGTAGGTTGTGTACTGTATTTTTAAGTTTGGATTAAGATTCATCTTCAGTTACAGGAATCAATTTTAAAAGAAAAGGAATTAAATGCTCAAATTCAAGAGGATTTAAACAAGGATTTTCAATTTCGTTTAGATTCAGTTACCGAAGATAATAAAGTAAATTAATAAAATCATTTTTATTCTAGAGTTAGTGTAAATATATTTTATTGTTTACTAGATTTTTTGAATAAATATATTTGTTGATTATAATAATAATAATAATGAATTTAACTTGTTAAGTAGCTGTATTTGTAGTTTATATCTCATACTATATAACAGCATTGGTACATTAATGATACTTGATTTATTTTTATAGAAGTTTTAAAGTTAATTCTAGTGTTAATAATAATTTATTATAGTATTTTGTTCATAATAATGATGATTATTTGACTGTTAAATAATTGTGTAAGATATAAGTTATACTATTTTTGCAATAGTGTGCTATTGTTGTTGATTGGAATAAAAAATACTAATAGTGATAATTGTTTATCTGTATTTATTACTTCAGAGTTTTTTTGCAAAAACTAGCAAGTAGATATCTAATGAAATCAACCAAGGGATCGTATTAATTCCCAGTTTTGAGAACCGAATACATATTCGTATCTATCTACTTGTGCACGTGTCTATTGTTTTAGATACTTTTGCTACCATTTGTCATATTAAATTTTATGTTTATTTTACTAATACAAAGAAGGAAAGCATTAATTTCCGAATTAGTTAATTATTTATAATATTGTCATAAGATTTATTAATAAATATATTGCAGTGAAAGGTTTTAAAAAATGCAATTCACTGCTTTTTATTTAGAAACTACGGGAATCCCAATCACAGCTTCAACTTCGTTTAAACAAGATATCTCAAGAATTGGAGATTTCAGAATCCAAGAATACTGCGCTTAATGATCAATTAACTGGTATATTATTAATTGTTTTTTTAATTATTAATGATGCTTATTTATCCATATTTTCTATACAAAAAGGTCAATACAATAAATAGTGCAATAGTTACTTATTTTTGTAGATTTAAAATCGGAATTTGAAAGTCTGAATCAAAGAAAATCGTTACAAAGTGATAAATTGACAAAGTTGGAATTAAAGTATGCTACATTAGAAAACGATTTGATGACAAAAGAACAATTGTTTGACGACAAGCACAGTGAATATACTCAAGAAAAGAAAGAAAAGGTAACCGTCTAGTTAAAATTTTTATTTGTTTATGATGTAATTTAGTAATATCTGAAATTGTAGTAGGATTTGCACCAATGTATTATTACTGTTAGTATTATTACATTCAGCATAACAATATATGGTATTTTAGACCAGTTTGTGTTATATATATATATATATATATATATATATATATATATATATATTTGTATATTTATATATATATATAATGGCTAAATATAATTAACTAGTGCAAGTGTTAAACAAAATTAACGTTGCAATTTTTGTAGTGTAAATTGGCGGACGAATTAGAAAAACAACGTGATTATGTGAAAAAAGTAGAATTCAACTTTAATAGCAAGTTGGAAGAAGTAACCAAAGCAAATGAAATTATTAAGCGATTGCAAACTGAAGTCAAAAGTTTATACACGAAGGTAAGTTCTTTTTTGATAAAAACAAAAACCGATCCAAATTTTATACAAGCGTCATTCTATTGTACTCTATTTCCTCCTTTATTATAGATGTTAGTTTTTTTATAATTTTATTATTCTGCTGTTATTTTAGTAACAAGACATGTAAATGATGGTAGTAGTACAATTTACACAACTATTTTTTTAATTAATTCAAAATTTAACTTAACGAGAAATTTGATTTTTTTATATTTTTTGAAAACGTTGTTTTTTATTTTTTTTAATTATTTACCGATACATTTGCAGATTCTTTGAATCTGGCTTTATATATTTTTTCGACAAAATAAGATTCTTCTATTTTTAACATTTTGAGCACTTAGGACTTGTTAGTTAATTTTGTATCTGCAAAGAATTATGAACGATTGCTCCTTGTAATTTCTATGCGAAGAAAATCTTATATACACTGATAGACACCATCGTTATGACGGCGTTATTGTTTACAAAAATTAAAGAGGCCTCTTGGTTTTTTTATCAGGGTTAACTCCGTAGCACAATGGCTACTTATCCCTTGAGTATCTGCCAAGACGTAAGCTCATTTATATTACTGTGTTTTTGGTCCCTGTTAGTCTAAGTACAGGATGTAGGACACCAGGACTATCACCATTGCTTAAAGTTGAGACTCAAAAGAACATTATTTAATTTTTTTAAGGATTATCAGCATTGTAGAGAAAGACAGTTCAACTAAAAAATAACTTTAAATATTTGTTATGAATTTCCAAAATCATTTCAATTGAGAACAACTATTTTTAATTTAATTATCAAGCAATTTTATAAGAAAGTAAGTAAGGCACATTAGCATCAACCAAAATGAATGAATTGGTGCAGCTCAACACGCATTTTCATTTCGTGCCATTGTTCAAATCGATTTCCTTTTCTCTAGTTGTGTCATTTAACCATTTTTAAACGGCTACTGTTTTGAACATTTTTTGAGAAAGATCTATCAGCAAGAAGACATTTCAGTGAAGCCAATAGGGGGTCCGCATTTAGTGTGCTGTTTGTGGGGGATTGAATCTGTTCACGCACGTTTGGGTCAAGCGCTGTATCGCCAGACCACCTCGATACGTCTAGTTTAGTTACCTAAATCGCAGATGTTGCAGTGATTGACCTTGAATGAAATGATATGCTATATAGCTTTAATGAGAAACGTTATTTGATGTCGTTTGCGATTTACATAGAGTCCTTTTGGTAATTTTAATTTTTGTAATATGGCGATTGGTGGACATTTCTATTTATACATTGGATATGCTTTCACAAGGTATATTTGATATTTTTATTGCTCATACACTTATAGGCAAAGTTAAGGGGTCAAGTGGCAGCGGAACAAGAACGTTTACTGTCTACAAAGGACAACGAAATAAAACAATTGAATACGGAAGTTGAGCAATTGCAAACCGATTTATCTCAATGTACAGAAAAACTTACAACGCTAACCGACGAACACACCAAAATTTCAGGTGAATTGACTACTGCTCAGCAAACAATTAAATCCAACGAATCAAGTAATTATAAATTGAGTGGTTCATGCTTATTATGATTTATATAAAATGTTATTTACTGATATACATATCAGTAGTATAAATGTAAATAATAAAAAAGTAGATTCCAGTTTTTGATAACTTGGTTGTTCTTACGATCTGACTATTGTTATAATTGGATTGTTATTCAATTGGTTCTACTGCTTAAGAAGGGGGTAAGGGTTTAAGAGTAATATTAGCAACTTGGCTTCTTTAAAAACTAATATTACTAAAGAAACAACAAGAGGACACCATTTCATGATCCTGAGGATTTGAGTAATGCTTCTAGAGTTTTAATTTTTAATGGTGGTGATATTTGTGACTGTTTCTCCTCTATGTGGCGCACCCTGGACTAGGTGTCAACAGACATCTACACTAATAACTGGACTTTCACTGGATTCTCATTCAGCGAATGGGTGCTAGCATAGACCCGAGGTGCTTAAAAGGTATCTCAAGATATCCAATTACCATATATAACCGGTTAAGCTTGTGGATCTGTCAACCAGAATCAACCCTATAGAAGACCGCTTTGTCAATTCTTGTGAACACTGGCGTTGTCGGAAGGAAGCTATCTTCTAGCCAAGAAGCTTCATTTATTCCTCCAAGCTCAATTCGCATCCGACAACCTTTTCGAGAAGAATTAGATGAAGAGGTGACTGGTGCCGCCATTTCATGCTGTGTTTGTGTTTATCTCATCAAATTACGGCAAAGAAATAGAAGCATGTTTGACGAAATTCGAATCGAATTTTGATGTTTGATATGCACAATCTAAAAAAGCCGGAAATTTAATGTCCAGTTACATACTTTTTATAGTGAAAGGGTTTTGAAATAATAATTATAAATAAATAATTAATTCAAGAGTAGTTCTATTTTTTTTAGTGATCTGATATTCATTCATTGGTTTTGTGATATTTATTATTAATTCAATGTTTATGAACCATCGATTTCTATTATTTTAATGGGCCACAAACATGACAGAGTAGTGGAGTTTATTCATTCATTTTTGGTAGGTGAAATGGTCACTTCTTCATTATTTTTCATATGTATGCGGCATATTAAACGATCGAATTTATTAGTTTAATAAGCCTAACAAACGTAGGATAATAACGAAGTTTGGTTAATAGACAGGACCACTGTTTACATAAATTGATGCTAATGATACTGATATTCCGGACTGATCTTCTCTACGTGGTGCATCTTGAACAAGGTACACATTGGCATCTTGATTAATAACAGCAGGGACCGAGTGCACAGCGGTATAAAATAGCTTCCGCGTGTGGGTGTAAGCATACACTCAGGACACTTAAAAGGTATTTTAAGGTATATGTATATTATACGTAGACCTTGGACTAAGGTAGATAACCTTGACAAAAAATCAAGCAGCCTTGTCAATCCTTCCAAACAGCGGCGCCGTCACAAGGATGCCATCTATAAGCCAAAAAACTTTGTTATTTTCCTGCGTTTGTCACGCTTATGAGGCCATCGAAGCCGATTGTTTACTATGCCATACATATATAGAAATAATGAATGAATTGTATTTGTCCTTATCAGTCATCGCCTGGCTCAATCGTCAAATATCCGAAAGTGAAATTGATCGCGTTCAAAAGCGTCTGCAGTCAGTTGGCACCACGACCACCACGACGACCACACTGACGACGACGATCTCGACCGGCCGCCTTCTCAGCTGCGATTCGACGAGTCATTCTACTGTCGGTGCCGACAGTTTGATGTCGGCCACAAACGAATTGACTCGATGTCAATATGCCAACACTTCGATGGGTCGTACGTCGCTGCCATCCAATCCCACTTCGACAGGATATCGTCCTACGTCGAAATTGCATCATCCTACCTACAACAATTCGGTTGGACTGTCGACAATTTCGGAACATGGCTCGACTCATTTGGCCGCAATGAATTCCAATGTAAGTGAATTGGACAATTGTGATCCTTTTGAAAAACAATATATTCAATACAAAAACCGAGCTGAGTAGGGTACAAAGTTGCCAATAGAAGGCATTATTCACTTGTTAAACTTGAGAATTTGAATAATGCTGAAATTCAAATGATGGTAGTATTGCTGACCGTTTGTCCTCTATGTGGTGCATCCTTTACTGGGTGCCCCTAGACATGTAGCCTAATAACAGCAGGGTCCAAGTGCACAGCAGTATAAGTTGGCTTTCACTACGGTGGGTGGATGCGAGCAAGCAGTCAGGATAATTAGAAGATATTTTAAGGTATACGTATATCATATGTAGCAGTTGGGTTAAGGTAGACAAAAAATTAGACAGCCTTGCTAATCTTCACTAACAGTGGCGATGTCACAAGGATGCCATCTACGAGTCGAATCGATTGTATATTCATTTTATTTTATGTTTGCACGAGAAACGCATCTTTCAGCAGTGGACATTTTAGCGAAGCCGAACGTGGGCCTACATTGAGTGGGCCGGTGGCGGGATTTGAACCCGGATGCCCACCGAGGTCCGAATTCGAGCGCTATACCGCTAGACCACCCCGGTATATGTCGTACAAATGTAGAATTAATGAAAAGGTGACTACGTCACTAACTACAATTAACGAAATGTAAAAATGAACTGATTTACTTACATTATATTTTACTAATTTGTAACTTGTGTCATTTTGTGAGGCATTTTACTGGTGATGACATAGTACATTTGGTAAATAATTTTGAATAAAATGTTGAATTTCATAATTGTACATTTTTATACAAACGTCTAACTTGTTAATTTTGAATTTACAGATTCCTACTATCAATCGATTGCCGACTACTGTTTCGACACTGTCGAATGATTTTGGATCCATTGCCACAATGTCCAAGGAAAGTAGGCCTTTGAATTATCGAAATGGATTTTTGGGTGATGGTGAGTGGTTGACGTTTGGTTGGTTCTTTTGTGTCAAAAACAACGTTTTAATTGTAATTTATTTATCAGTTTGTTTTAGCCGGTTTTAAGTTGACAAACCAACAGCACTGAACAATCTATCGATTCGTATTGTTAGATTCACTGGAATAATAAATTTACTAGGTTTTCAAGTCAACCAGGAGTACTGTACAGCTGTTTCATCTTTATTTGGAATCATTAGCAGCGCATACCTTTTAAGTTTTACACACAATTGAACTTGAACCCACGCCCTATCTGGTATCAACCAGCGCCTTAAACTACTGAGCTACGGGTGGATGACCTTGGACCTGTAAATTTATTATTTATAGTGAATCTGATCAATTCTAATTGCCCAGTGTTCTCAAATGCTGCTACGTTACTACCGGTTTAGCAAGTGAGAGAACCCTTTCACTAGGACTTTACCATATAGGTCCTTGCATACTGCCAGGTTTAACAGCCTATATAGTACGGTTCTGTTATTTTTAACAATGGGTTTTTTAAGGGATTATATGTTTTTTAGAAATGTAACGTAGCAGCATTTGAGGACACTGGGCAATTAGAATTGATCAGATTCACTATAAATAATAAATTTACAGGTCTAAGGTCATCCACCCGTAGCTCAGTGGTTTAAGGCGCTGGCCTGACACCAGATAGGGCGTGGGTTTAAGTTCATGTGTGTCAAATTTGAAAGGTATGCGCTGCTGATGATTCCAAATAAGGATGGGAATGTCTAGATTGGTTCATTTCTCATCCTTTCTAGGCGGAGTTCGACAGTTAACTCTGTGAAAACTCCAATTGGGCCAAGCAAGGTGGTATACACGTCCATATAAAAGGAATGCGGTGTGTAACGGTCCACAAATATTTACGTTTGTCAAGGTTTGACTAACAACTGGAAATAATTTGATACAATTTTGTTTCTATTTCATGAACACTCAGGAATGAGCAAATAATTTTGGGGGGATTTAGATAATCTTGATAAAGTTCAAAAAAATGTTAAAAAAAATCTTGATTCCATACCTCTTGATGATGCATCGTGGATTTAAATTAACATGAATCAAAGATCTAGCGAATGGATGCAAATATACAGTCAAGGTACTGCAAAGATACCTTGATACCGTTAGTCTGAGATAGACAACTCTACCATAATACTTGACGTCTTTTCTCAGTTTTTGTGACCAGTTGTGTGTTGTTACAGGGGTGCTATCTATTGGCCAGAAAATTTTTTTAATCTTCCTATATTTATTGCGCGTTTAATGTTTGCTTTAATAATAATAATAATAATAATAATAATAATACAGAGGTGACCATGTCACTAGCCATATGATCGTTAAAAGACATTCAATACCGAATTTGGTATTTTTGGTGTTGATTGTTTGTTTGCCAATGCTATTGCACAATGTTTCTACAAGTCCAGATACATTTAATTATTTTTTACACACACAATTCATTGTTTCAATTCTTGTATTTATGTCACATTTTTTAAACAGGATATCATCAATATTTTTAAATGCTAATTGCAAAGTTCGACCGCTTCCGTGTCTTTTCAATAATTATAATTCCTTTTTTATTTAATTTGACAGTGAACACCAATAAAATGTGTGTGTGTGTGTGTGTGACAAAAAATAGTTGTGATTACTCTTTTTTCAAACATGGGTAGCGCAATTTTAAAATTTTAATGATTTTCAATGTACAGATTATCGATTCCTATATGTATAATTTAGACTAGTGCATTTTTGAACGGTTTGATCACTGTCTGAAGTTCGGATGCGCGCATTGTTTCATGTTCATGTTTCCATATATTTGTAGTACACTTAATATTAATTGGACATGTATTTCTGATACAATAAGATAGAGACGATTAAAATGGACTGGCCATGTTTTGTGTAGATTGCCCACTCATACATCCAGAATAGCTACTGAAGCTTAACCATTACTCGGATGGAAAAGAAGACCGGACGTTGTAGTACGCGAACTTAGTCCTTTTGTTTATGCTATCCCTCCCCCCCAGTCCGTATGTCGCTCCATGCTCTTCAGAGTCAAAATTTTTTTGGAAATACATAACATATTTAATGATCAAAAGGAGACTATATATATTCACGTTTAATTTTCATTTATTTTGGTTAGCGACGTGGTCACCTCTTTATTATTTTCCATATTTATACGCCATAAAAAAAATCGACTTCGATGGCTTGATAAGCTTAACAAACGTAGGAGAATAACAAAGTATTTTGGCTAGTAGACAGCATCATTGTGACGTCGCCATTGTTTGTAAAGACTGACGAGGCCGCCTGATCTTTTGACAGGACTATCTCCTTAGCCCAAGAGCTGTGTGTGGTATACATATACTTTAAGAAACCTTTTAGGTGTCCTGAGTGTATCCTTGCACTCACCCATCGTAGAGGAAGCCTATCTATACCGCTGTGCACTCGGACTTTGCTGTTATTAGTCTAAATGCCTATGGGCACCGAGTCAAGGATGTACTTCGTGGAGGACGAACAGTCAGGAATATCACCATCATTGGAAATTGAGATTATATAAACATTACTCAAATCCGCATGATTATTAGCTTCCCATATTCACGTTTAAATTATATTACTATATACGATTAATTCATTAACATTATATATATATATATACCAAATGTAAAGGCTACTGTTAAAATTAAATAAAATATTAACAAACGTTTTCCAACATTATTATTACCGTATTCCAACTTTGATAAAAAACATAATTTGGATACTTGAAAAATAAAAATAAATTTATTTCCTTTAAACTAATTTATATTATAAACTGAACATTTTTAATATTTCTAGTAGTATTTATTATTATTTTCTTCTAACCGCCTAGATTACGGCTCCTTTCGTTTACAAACCAAATGTAGAATTAGATTTTGTATTACGTAATTAATTTCTTTTTGTTACGTAATTTTATTTCGTTAAAAAATTTACAATCAAATTCAGGTTTGATGTATTTGAAGGCGATTGTATAAATGTGATGTTTATACTGGCCAAGTATTTTGCACTTTAAACAATAAAAAATACGTCGATGTTAAAATTGTAATAAAAAGCCATTACATATTTATATTATCTGACACACGCTTGTTTTGGTTATGTAAACACTTACAAATTTAAATTAACAAATAATAATTTTGTTTAACATTTTAGTGGAGCAAGCATTCTACTTCGTTTATATAATTTTTATATGAATTTTAATAATACCAATAATTACATAAAAGTTTTACTCATCAAAATATTTAATGATTAATAATTAATTGGGTTATTGTATGATGTTTGCAAACCAAATTATAAATCGAAACGAAAGTTAAAAGGTTTGGGTTTTGTAAATGACAGCGACTTGTACACCTACTTAGCATGTATGATCGTATATGTAAACACGTGAGATACCCTGGATTAAGACCATTTACAAGACTGTAAATTTGGAATATATTTGTGGCTGATAGGTGCAACCATATACTCAGGATACTGAAAAGGCCTACCGATACATTTTGGATAAGTAAACACCTTCCAGCGACACGATCATTCCAATTGTTGAGAACAGTTAGTTAAGAAATTATATTATTCCTTCCACGTATGGTACATTTTTTCACATTATGGGAACGTAATTGTTGAAACATCTTAGCAAGTATGGGAACAGTTGATTTAAAGCGGCTGACCGACAGAGCGCTCGGCTTGGTTCGTTTTGTCTCCCTCGAAACAAATCAAATCATGTTGATCACTTTTTAAAAGTTTTTCAGGAAATATGCCTTTCAGCAGTGGACATTGTAGCGCAGCCGAACGTTGGGCCGCAATCAATGGCGGTGGTGGGGATCGAACCCATGACCACCCTGGAATAATAATTCTACGGCATGTGTTGTTTCACGTCTGTTTGAAGTAAAGCCTATTGCACTTAACTTCTCTTGACTACTTCCCAGACTTGTTTGCTTATCACTAGTGGTCTTTAAAACGTAAACTATTGTCCAGTTACCTAGATATTTTTCTCAAAGACTAATATAACTCAAGTGGATAAAAAAACACTTAACATGAATTGTACAACTTTATTCGATAATAGGAAGAATTAGCCATCCGCCAACAGCAAGCGCATCAGCACATGCCATTAAAAATTTGAAATCCGATACCAAAAGGCTGACATCCCGCGATTTGCACAAGCAGCATTTGGCGGTAGAACCCGACCGACCAAAGGCATCGTCAAACGATTTCCAACATATTTCTCATCAGCAATCTCTGACCTCAGCCTATTTTCCAAAAGATTCATTTTAATTTCGACCAGTACAATCACCAACTGCGTTTTGTTTTATTTGTCGTGTTACATAGACACACACATAAGTGCATATTTCCCGTTTGTTATTTCATATGTATTGTTGATTCGCTGTATTTTTTCTGCTTTTCTTCTAGTGCGTGTATGTAATAGCATTTCGATTTTGTTTTTCCATCTGTAAATTGAATATTTTGATTAATATATTATTTCTTATTTTGTTGTTATTGACGATACATTATATGTGACCCAAGGTAAAAGCAATTGTTTCAGGGAGTTGTTACGAAAACATTGTATAAAAGTCAATTTAAACGTTTTTTGCTTTATAGAGCAATAGAATAGTCTTTTTTATTTGGTTGTTATCGGTTGGATGTTTTGCGGTAAGCCATTTTGTCTATTGAAGATTCAAGTTTTATAGAATCGTGTCTCAAGAATCATGCCTTTGCTTCATTGCCATAGTTTGCCGCAATGGCGTTTTTTTGTTGTTCCACAGTCCAGATTGCTGCTATCCTTAAGCTCTGGTCCTCCTGTCTCAAGAGGACTGTAGTGCAGTTTCACAAGTCATTGCTGATTTGTATTATTGTGGGTCACCCAATGGTTTAGGCATTAGATTGCTGTTTTACGGATGCTACTCACAAATTAGTCCTTTAATTGAAATCTTGGCTCAATTTTAGCTTTTATTATCTTTATATGGATGTGATTAGTAGATCATTCACACATCACGGTTGAATGAATGGCTCATTTGACATAGTATAGCGGTACAGCGCTTGAATTCGGACCTCGGTGGGCATTAAGGTTCGAATCCCATCACCGGACCACCAAAATGCGATCCCACGTTCGACTTTGCCAAAATGTCCACTGCTGAAAGATGTGTTTCTCGTGCAAACATAAAATAAACAAGAGATGGCTGCAAAATATTAATCAATTATCTCAATGCCAATTCTACATGACATAATTTTGTTCACTTCAGTAACTTGCAACAACACTATTGTTAGCGATTCGCTATCTCATAATCATCCCTCGACAGTTATTATCGTCTAAGGTAGTCCAGTTTACCAAAAACCCGCAAAACATCAACTTTTGCAACGCGACTTGATGTATACTGACTTAAAATGTTAATTATATCTCAAATTAAACTTCTCCAATGATCGCTATTAACTGCAAAGGGTAAGCAATCCAATGCTCAATAAGGTACTTCCTTTAGATTTGACAGGGACCGCGCGCTACAATGTCCGTCTAAATTCCTCCGTTCACCACCCGGTCTTCTTTTTGGTTGGGCGTCCATAGGTATTCTGACTGGATGATTGGGAAACCTTCGCAAAACATGGCCAATCCGTTTTAATCGCATTTGGCGGTACAGTGTTCGATTCGAACCTAGGTGGGAATGAGTTCGATTCCCACCACCGGCACTAAATGCAGACCCCCGTTCGTCTTCCCTAAAATGTTGATATACTGAAAGATGCCTCCCGTACAACATCTAAAATAGTGACAATCAACTATATATATATATATATATATATATATATATATATATATATATATATATAACTAATCAATTAAAGTCAGAATAAAAAAATACAAAAAAATCGAAGTAAAATAGCCTGCGCACACACGCTGCGCATTATTTTGAAAAATAAATTAATTGCTAACATATTTACACAAACACACACTGTCCAATTGGGAGTACTCAAAATTGTTTTGATTACAAAAAATTCAATAATTGTACACAATTTTTGTAAAATAATAGAAAAAACAAATATTGTACAAAAATCCTAAAATGATGCTATTCAATTAGCCATCATAATTGCAATGAAAGCGCCCTGTATGTATTGCAAATGCAGTCGCTTTGTGCGCCAATCATTCCTGTCCAAAACCATTGGTTTCTTCGATGGCCAACAGCAACTTTTCCTTCAACAGGTTGTACGATGAA
Organism: Cardicola forsteri; assembly: GCA_025895645.1. Taxonomy (NCBI): domain Eukaryota; kingdom Metazoa; phylum Platyhelminthes; class Trematoda; order Strigeidida; family Aporocotylidae; genus Cardicola; species Cardicola forsteri. Next base: position 268,122 of record JAKXYG010000839.1, read on the forward strand.
TAAGGCGGCAAGTCGAGACGATTGAAGCAGGTGTGACTTCGAGGTAGCCAATTTTCGTCGCCCCTCCGTTCGATACAAAATCGTTGATGACCGCTGCTGCCTAGAAGGGTTTTGGCGGAGGTGAATAAATATTGATTGAAAAATAATTGTCATTTGGATTGTGCAATTTAAAATATATATTTTTTAATGTTTGCACGAGAAATGCATCTTTCAGCAGTGGACATTTTAGCTAAGCCGAACGTGGGTCCGCATTTTAGTGGGCCGGCGACGGGATTCGAACCCCGATGCTCACCAAGATCTAGCGCCGTACCGCTAGACCACCACGGCACTACTTTGAATGTTTCGACGGGAAACGCGCTTCTTTCAACAGTAGCGAAGCCGAACGTGGGGGCCTGCATTTAGTGGGTCGGTGGTAGGATTCGAACCCCCCATGTCTACCAGATCCAAATCGCATGCCGTACTGCTAAAACATCACCTTAACATGTAGTTCGATTCCAGTTTCTTTTGTCATCGCCGACGGGACAATAATAAACCTTTGTATTACTTTAGAATTTATTTTTTCGTCAGAGTACACTATTGTTAATCATTCATTCATTATTTCTATCATTGTATAGACTCAACAAATGTAAGAGAACAACAAAATTTTTGCCTGATAAAAAGGATTCTTGTGAGAGCGCCACGTTTTGCAGAAATTGGCATGGCCACCTGATTATTTGTCACGATTACCAAGTTGTTACATGTGATACACGCATACCTTAAGATACCTTTCAAGTACCCTGGGTGTGGATGCATATACCTATCTACTAAAACGGAATCTCAGTTATATCGCTGTGCGTTTAGTTCATCCTGTGCTTAAATGCACCTAATCCAGTATGTGTCATTCGATGGTAATTGTCGGGAATATCACCACCATTCGAAGTTGAACGTTTGTAAGGATTACTCAAATGCTCAGATTTATAAGCTTCGGTCTTTTTAGATTTCTCAATTTTTAAATTAAACTAATTTTTGAATAATGTTTGTCTATATCAAAATGTTAAATAAAAATCACTAACAACAGAAATATTAAATCTTTAAAAAATGCAAATGCAAAAAAATAATATTTCATCTCATCATTCAGTGTTTTATAACAAACATCGTACCCGTAAGTTCGGAAAAACCACCTAGAGGCAGATGACAAGTACCGGTAACAAACTGCAATAGTCTGGCACAGTGTTCGTTGTCAAGAGTTCGAACAAGCTGAAATATAAAATGTTGCAAGGCAATCGATTTTCATGTTCAAACAAGCCTATTATTTATTGACCTTAAAAAATGAGTAAAAATCTCGTTTTGCCTTAATATAATACTAAGTTAAATTCACTTTGGATAGTCATTGATAAAAATACTGCAATTTACGCTTTAGTATAAATTGTGTATACCTTTTTGTATCATCCATTTACATTCACTGAGGTGACAGGCGTCTAGAACGCGAAGTACAAGTGGGAAAATCTGAGTTTGACTTACATCACAAGGCCTTTTCTAGTGTTTTGTTAGATGTCCATTCCCTAAAAAAGGTTTCAACTAATAAAAACCAAATTAATCCATAATCCCTATTAAGTTAAACTTTTATTAACCGTGTTTCCAGACAAAAGTATGCATCAAGGAGGGAAGAACATTTAAAGAAAATGCCAACTATATATGGATAGATCTTATTGGTTGTTAATTAATTAGCCAATAAGCAAATGCCTTTATTTTGGCAAGTTCTTAAGCAATTTCTTAACCAATCACCAAACCTTCACTCATACATTATAACACTTTGTTACTATTGGTTCAATTGTAATCCACTCGTTGTGAGTCATTATATTTATTTTTCCTCTTTGTAATAAGCAATTAAGTTATCATGTACTTATTAAGCGCTTCATTGAGGGTTCATAACACACACACACACACAGAAAAACATACCTTCCAAAACCAAACAATTTGTTTGCTCGAGCTTGTATATTTTAAATAAACCGTATTCTTTTCCCAATCGGCAACATCTATTTCGGGAATTCCAGATAGAAGAAGCTTAAAAAATATTGGAAACAGACATGATACAATTGTAAATAATAGTTAAATATTATTATTGTAAAGGATTGCAAATATAATGTAATAGTTTTCCAAGTATTATAGTTGCAAACTTTGATAATTAACAATATTTAAGAACAAAAAGTGGCAGAGCAACTTCTTCATTAGTTCCAATGCGATGAGGTTGTCGGATGCGAATTGAACTTGGGGGGTGGGGAGATACATAAAGTATCTTGGATAGAAGACAGCTTTCTTGTCAGTGTTCACAGGATTTTGGGGTTGACGGATCCACAAGCCCAACCGCCTACATGTGGTAAATGAATACTTTTATTCATTTTGGTTGGTGACGTGGTCACCTCTTCATTATTTCCCATATTTATACGACATGTAGAACGATCGATTTCGATGGCTTGACAAGCGTAGACAAACGTGGAAGAATAACAAAGTTTTTTGGCTGGTACACGGCATCCTTGTGACGTCGCCACTTTTCGCAAAGATTGACGAGGCCGCCTGATTTTTTGTCAGGGTTATCTCCCTTAGCCCAAGGGCTACATATGATATACGTATACATTTAGATACCTTTTAAATATCCTGGGTGTATGTTCGCACCCACCCGCCGTAGCGGAAGCCCAGTTATACCGCTGTGCACTCGGACCCTGCTGTTATTAGTCTAGATGCCTAGGGGCACCTAGTCCAGGATGCACCACGTGCAGGACTAACAGTCAGGAATATCGCCATCATTGGAAATTGAGACTTTATAAGCATTACTCAAATCCTCAGGATCATTAGCATCCCATAAATGAATACTTTGAAATACCTTTTAGGCATCTTGAGTGTATTCTAAGCGGGAGTCCAGTAAAAGCCCTACTGCTGTGAATCTACATGCCTATGGGCACCTAGTCGAGAATGCGCCACGTTGATGAGGAACAATCAGGAATTGACTCTATAAGCATCACTCAAATCCTCGGGGTCATTAGCATTTCGACATTGTTGAACAAGTGGAGATTCAAGCAAACGAGGGGTCGCATTTAGTGTCAGTTGAGTAATTGAATCGCCGCCTATTAAACAATGAGACTAGCGATTGAAACACTTGTACTAATACACAATAAATTATAAACAGGTTGATAAATAAAACATTTTAAATTAGAATCCGTAATCCCTCCTCCTATTTCACAAAAACAAATAACTTGACCTTATAAGGACTATTGCAATTAGGTTAAGGCAACAAATTTATCTGCATTTGTAATTGTGTTTCATATTAAACTATACTTTTGTTTAAAAATAAATAAATGATTGATTTCTTAAATTTCAGCCAATGCAACAAACAATTATTTTAATTTAACAAACAAATTTGCCCCCATTCCCCCAATTGGTCGGTAAAAAATGTGGAATAAGAAAACAAAACATTACTGTCTTCGCTATAACTTCCATTCGGTTATTGTGGATGCGACACTAGTTGAAGTCATACATAGGTATACGTTTCTAGAACCGGGTTGTTCAATCACAGGCAGGAAGCGATACATACAAAACCGAAGCTTCATTATCATCAGTCGGAAAGTCGAGGTCGTGTTGATGATGTCAGTGGCAACACAATCAGCTCTTCGTTATTTCTGCTTCTGAAATAGTTTCCCCGATGTTATTACATAAAGCAAACTTAGTAAAACAATAAAAGACAGTTCATTGAGTCACCGGACAATTATCGTGTAGCAGACAGATTCGTAGGCTATTACATTAGCGTCGCTAATAACAATGATAATAATAATAATAATAATAATAATAATAGCAGTAGTAGTAATATTAATAATAGTGATAGTAATAATAACAATAGTAACAATAATAATACACCCCTTAAAAAAATTAGTGTTAAAATTAAAAAAAAAATTAATCTGAATTAATTTTTCTTATTGTTTTCTTTTTGTAAAAATAAATATTAAGAATTTAAAATAATATAAAGTACTTGATAGTTGCTTTCTATTTACTTACAAATGTTTATTTAAAAATGTCGAGTTGGTTAAAACAGCATATTTTGTAAGTCATACAAACGGAATTACGAAATGCAATTTACGCATTGTTTATAATTGATACATGCAAAAAATACATTTTAATACCTTGTGTTTATGTTTCTACAACACAATAAAAAGTTTTAATTAAAGAAATAAACTTATATTAAAAAATTGATTAATAATATATTAATATTTAATTTTTAAATAAGTTTTACATGTTTATACTCAGAAGTTACCATAGTAACTGAAATAATTCAAAACCCGATTATTCATGTAATATTACTTTGAAAACGGTGCTTTGGTTTTTACCTTAAAATATTAATTTGTTGTTAAATTTGAGTTAAAAATTAACATTTGCATAAAAATAAAAAATGCACTATATCTTATTAAATCGATTTAGAAATTACATTAATGTTTTTAATATTTTGGGTATTTTCTTAAAAATTAATAAAAACGTATTTTGTTTGTAAAACCGTACTAAGTAACTTAAACACTAAAATATACCATCTCTTTAGATTATAAAATATAATTAACAAATTTAGTTATTTGCTACTTAGGAGAAGAAAATATAATATGTTATATCCTCTTTATCACAGGAAGTTTAGCTAATTTTTCATTACATAAACAATACCAAAATTATATTTAGTCATAGTAAAATAGAATTATTTTGAATGATAATTTTAATTCTAGATGATAAAACACTGGTTGAAAAGGATTAATATATTGAATAATAAAATAAGTTACTGTGTATAAAACACTTTGTATAAACTTACAATTTTACGGTTAGAAAAACATATTCAAGCAACAAAGATTAAATTAGTTTTATAAAAAGTATTAAATAACTCTTATTTAGAAAATTATATTAATCAATTTAAACAGCCGTGTTCTTATAGTAAAATGTAACAATATTTTTAAAGCTGAATTGCAATTTACTTATGCCAGGGTCACAATTGTTTATAAAAATAATAATTCGGGTTAAAATCTCACAAAATTAATTTTAATTGTGTTTGAATTTGTTTTGTTTAAATAAAAAACTTAATTGAAACAACACGGGTAAAATAAAAATATTTTTGAAAATCGCTATTTAATAGTTCTAATATTAATAATATTTTTTTTGTATAATAAAACTTAAAATGCATAAGCATATTTAAATCAAAAAATTATTTGTCAAAATTTAAATTATTTAAAACTATATCAACATTTTAACAAAGAGCACACAAAAACACCTAAACTGAGTAGTCACAAAAACAAGCCATCACATATATTATTTTATATTTTATACTAAATTATATATATATATATATATATATATATATATATACAGATATAATATAGTGATATTCACAAAAATGCAATGTGAAAAACATTTACACTTCAATCAATACTATAAAGTGCAAAGTTCGCTTCTCACACTTTACAACACACATACACACAAAATAAAAAGGCAAGATCATGTCGGCAAATTACATCCACCAGTTATTCTATATATATATATATATATATATATATATGAAAAAGATATTAGGAGCACACAAAACATCTAAGCTAAGTTATCACAAATACATCCATCACATTTATTATTTAATATTTTGTACTAAATTATACAAAATACAATCTAGTAATCCTAAAAATTAGATACGCTTTACATTTTTAAATATATTAGATGCATATTTTCTTCATAATTTTACACAATCTTAAATTATGAATCCGTTAATATTTTACGTAAATGTTTTATTAGTTATACTATATATCTATAAAATTATACTTGTATTTCCATTATCATATAATATTGAACGTTTCATAGTTGAAGTGACGTCTTTTTGTGTGCTTTGTGATTGCTACAGACGCTTTAGTTTAATAACTACGTTTTTAACAGTAATTAGTTTGGGAGTTGCAATAATAATAATAATAATAATAATAGTAATAATGTCAAAGGTGTCTTCAACTGTATAATACAGAGTCGTTGGTGTGTAAATCAAAGATTAAATTGTCAAAGAAAAGGTACACAAAAATATCTAATTTGATACATAAGCTGTTGTTGTAATGGAACTTACTTCGAGTTCACGTTCATCGAAAATCTGCAGCCATTCCGATTCGACAACGTCGAAAATGCCTTTGTGAATTTGTTTCGTCTGCTCGGTAATGCCCCTCGTAAATCGCCACTCGACCATCAATCTGGACAATTCAAATGTATACTTACATTTAACAAATGCAACATGCTATCTACTATGTAATGATACTTGCAGAAAAATATAATATAGGGAAAGGACAATAAACAGTAGATGACGGATGAAGTGTAATCATTAATGCAGTAAGGATGTTGATTATCGACAGGAAGTGAATAATGCTTATACAGTTTCGATTTCCAGTAATCGTGATAATCACGTTTGCATACTTCTTCGTGGTTCATCTTAAATTCATAACACAACATATAACATAAGTTGGTAACAGAGCCACCTCTTCATTAATTCCAAGTTAGAATAGGATGCTAATGATCCTGAGGATTTGAGTAATGCTTATAAAGTCTCAATTTCCAATGATGGTGATATTCCTGAGTGTTAGTCCTCCACGTGGTGCATCCTGGACTAGGTGCCAACAGGCATGTAAACTAATAACAGCAGGGTCCGAGTGCACAGCGGTATAACTGGGTTTCCGCTACGGCGGATGGGTGCGAACATACACCCAGGATACTTAAAAGGTATCTAAAGGTATACATATACCATATGTAGCCCTTGGGCTAAGGGAAATAACCCTGACAAAAAATCAGGCGGCCTCGTCAATCTTTGCGAACAGTGGCGACGTCACAAGGATGCCGTCTACCAGCCAAGAAACTTTGTTATTCTTCCACGTTTGTCTACGCTTGCCAAGCCATCGAAATCGATCGTTCTACATGTCGTATAAATATGGGAAATAATGAAGAGGTGACCACGTCATCAACCAAAATGAATGAAAAAAATGAAATAGGTTCTCAAATTCCTATACGAAAAGGGACGGATAAATGAAATTTGTTGGCATTTATTATTTAATATTTTGTACTAAATTATACAAAATACAATCTAGTAATCCTAAAAATTAGATACGCTTTACATTTTTAAAAATATATTAGATGCACATTTTCTTCATAATTTTGCACAGTCTTAAATTATGAATCCGTTAGTAGGTTCTCGAATTCCTATACGGAAAGGGACGGATAAATGAAATTTGTTGGCTAAAAGACTGCTTCCTTGCAACGATGCCAGTGTTCACAGGAATTGACGAGACAATCTTCTCCAAGGTTGACGCCAGTTGACAAATCCACAAGCCTAACTGGCTAAATATGGCAAATAGTTACGTTGAGATACTCAAGGACCCATTCAGTAAACGAGAATCCAGTAAAAGCCCCTTGTACTCGGTCCCTGCTGTTATTAGTCTAGATGCCTGTTGGCACCTCGTCCACGATGCACCACGTGGAGGACGAACAGTGAGGAATATTACCATCATTGGAAATTGAGATTTTATTGGCATTTGTGTGTTAAATTAAATGTCCCTTTTGCCTAAAGCAGTCAGACTAAAACTGGTATACGTATACCTTTAGATACCTTTTAAGTATCCTGGGTGTATGTTCGCACCCACCCGCCGTAGCGGAATCCCAGTTATATCGCTGTGCACTTGGACCCTGCTGTTATTAGTCTAGATGCCTGTTGGCACCTAGTCCAGGATGCACCACGTGGAGGACGAACAGTGAGGAATATCACCATCATTGCATAGTGAGACTTTATAAGTATTACTAAAATCCTCACAATCATTAACATCCATATCTTGGATTTGGACTAACATGGATCACGAACCAAATGCAAGCATACATTCAGGACACACACACACACATACGTATATATATATATATATATACAGATATAAGATAGTGATATTTACAAAAATGCAATGTGAAAAACATTTACACTTCAATCAATACCATAAAGTGCAAAGTTCGCTTCTCACACTTTACAACACACATATACACAAAATAAAAAGGCAAGATCATGTCGGCAAATTACATCCACCAGTTATTCTACATATATATAATTTTTTTTTTAAATGATATACGCTTTTTCTACTCGTTGTGTTGCTTAGACGTTGTACTCAACTTGAAATTGGTCCATCAATTATTTTCCAATCATAGGAACGAAAAAAAATTTCAAATAATGATATTACAATATCTGACTAAATTAATTTATATTTTGTAATAATTATACCAAACTAGTATATTATTTGCGAGTTACAAATATTTAAAGTCATGTTTAACACAATACACACACCACAACTGTGTTTATTTCAAGTACAACTTCCTTAACACTTTAACTGAGTTGTAATACTTTTTATTTCATTGTAATTTACATGAAAATTATTATTATTTGAAACGTAGTAGTAAATGATAAAATCAACCACGGAAAAAATAATTAAAAAAAATCCTATTGGTCAGTCAAAAGGGGATGTATATAAAGTGGAAAAATCAATATTTAGCCAGTACTATTTGTATTGCGTCATCGTGTCAGTAAATCGTGCAAATTTGGTCACACGTTTAGAAACTTTTCCAACCCCACATGAAAGAATTGTGATCATACACTTGCAAAAAGGTTATCTAACTCTTATTGGTTCCTTTTATTGTAGCTTTATCCCATGATTGGTTTTATCATCTGTCTAATAAATGTTCATCAAAGATTAAAAAAGACTCTTGGATTTGAATTACATAATCTATATGTTTAATTTTTAAGCAATAAAATTAATAAATGTATCAAGTGCATGTGTGAATTGGGTTAGATAAACACTGATTAAAAATAGAACTAATTATATATAATTTGTAACTATGGTTGCGTGATTTATTTTTCCAATTTATTCAACTTTTTGATATTAATTTTAATTGCAATTATTAGTAGAAATTCAACTCAATACTATTTATTTTGAAAATAAAAAAAATAATTTAATTTTTCGAAAAAATAAAGATTTTAAATCGTTCGATGTTTGACAAGAAATGGACATGGTTAGAATATTCAAGCGAGAATCCGCCGCTTACTACCGATGGATAGGATCGTCCAGCCTTCTACCAGTTCGGAACCCAATTCTACTTAATTAGGATGAAATTAGAAAGCCAAACCTTTCATTCCATTGGTGACGCATAGCCACCTCTTCATTGCTTCTATATTTGTATACCAGTATACCCAACAATCGACTTCAATGGCACGATAAGCGCAACAAACGTAGAAGATAAATGGCATCCTTGTAACGGCGCCACAAGTTGCAAAGATTGACGAGGCCGCCCGACTTTTTTGTCAAGGTTATCTCCCTCAGCCCAACAGCTACATATAGTGTACATGTTCTGGGTGTGCTCCTGTTCCCACCTACCAAAGTAGTAGTCCATTTACACGGCAATGCACTCCCCGTCCCTGCTATTGTTAGTCTAGCTGCTTGGGTGCACCTAGTCCAGGATGCACCACGTGGAATAGAAGTTAAGAATATCATTATTGTTGGAATTTGAGACATGAGAAGCATTATTCACAATTTCAGCATTATTAGTATCCCAAACCACACGTTTTCGTGACACATATTCAATTGCCTACAGCAGAATAAGCAGTCCCCACAAAAGATAAGGACTCAATCATTTAAAGAATATCGCAATTAAATGAAAACAACATGGGAACTATTGAATAACATTGTCAAAAATTGTCTAACTCTCAACCCGATATCCTTAAATGGGAATATGAATAAACACAATACAACCAATGTAAAGTATAATCTTCACAATGACTAAACCATTGTTTCACATCAATGTTATTAATAGAATGTAATAAATAATTTATTGCAACTAAATGACGTCGTGCAGATGAACAGTGATGACAAATATATTGATCGGACAAACCGCCGCTTAGCTGAACACATTCCCAATTGGATCGATAAAGAATGCAACTCAAACGAACGTTTGTGCACTTCGTCAATATTGCGTCATTTAGTTCAAACAAAACACCGAGTTAATTTTAATAATTACTTTAAAGTGCTGATAACTGCTCAAGCCTTGAATCTGTTTAAATTCACACATTAAAACCCATTTTGTGTGCACAATATATATATATATATATATATATACTGATTCTTTAAATGTTTGTGACTGAATAGAATATACAATATGAATTCATCTCACAGTTTACATCTTCTATTATTTTTATATAAAATGTTATAAATAGAATCCAATGCTTTAAAAAATAATTACTAAAAATGAAAATGAACAACCAAATTTAAGCCGATTATATACTTCGCATAAACTTTAAATAACAAATTTCACACTCAATATAAAACAATCCTGATTGGGATGGTAATGATCCTGACGATTTGAGTAATGCTTATAACATTTCAATGATATTCCTAACTGTTCCTCCTCCACATGATACATCTGGGACTAGTGCCCCTAGGTATTAAGACTAATAACAACAGGGTCCAAGTGCACGGCAATTGAGTGCAAACATACACCCAGGATACTTAAAAGGTGTCTTAAGATATACGTATGCCATTTGTAGCCGTTGGTCTAAGGGAGACTACCCTAACAAAAGATCCGGCGGATTCGTCTATCTTTGTAAACAGTGGCGACGTCACAAACATGTCGTCTGCCAGTCAAAAAACTTTGTCAATCTTCTACGTTTGTTATGCTTATCACAGTCGATCGTTTGCCATAAGGAAAATAATGAAAAGGTAACGACCACGTCACCAACCAAAATGAAAAGAATGAATGAATCCTGTCTTGCATCCAATGGGTACACAAATGACACAATTGTAAAACTTTCTCACTTGATATAGTCGTGTTTGTTTTCTTCGGTCACGTTGACATCCTTGCCACCATCGATAAGTTCGTCTTCATGAATAGCGCCCAACAATTCGTACGAAGCGACGAAATACAAATCCAAACACTTTCGTCAATGTTGTTGTCTCTTGACGACAAGATAAAGGATAGACGAAAATTGCAATTAATATCAAGACATAGTGACTGGGTTTGAATTGGAAACATCTTTTAGCAAGTGGCAAAGCCAAACGACGAGCCTCGTTGAGTGTCGGCGGTAGTATTCACACCCGTGCCAACCCAAGTTCGACTAGAGTGCTGTATCAACTCTTAACTTGGTCGATTAATAGATACAACGGTTTGTAGAGATTGACGAAGCTGCCCAATTATTTTCAAGGCAATCTGCCTTAGTCAAACAGCTAAACGGTGACCCGCATTTTATGGGACTGGCAATTTCTAACCACCCCGGGCAATCTATACTACTAGAAAAGATTTAGCCAGTCCCAAACCTGGATAAAAGAGAAGAGTAGTGTGTGTGTGCAAGGTTAGCAACCTGGTTTCTGTAAAAAATCGGCATTGCTACAGAAAAAATAAGAGGATGCCATTTCAGAAAAAATGATGCCAACAAAGGTAATAGCACGACACAGACGACGCGGTTGAGTAAAGGCCGACAGGAAACTCAATTTTCAATTAGACAAAGAAAATTACTTGATCAAATTCGACATTAACTGCCCGATAGACCAGAAAAAGCGGTCCACGTTCAGTCAAATGTCCACTGGTAAAAGATGCGTTCCGCTTTAAATAATGGAAATAAAAAAACAAGCATTGAACTAATTTGATATTTAAATGCAAACCTGATGAAAACGAGCGACTGATAGTAGTCGTGATCGGCGTGACCCAAATCTTCTAAAGTCAACTGTCGGCCGAGAATTTGTTTGTAAAAGGCCAACGTTAAACCGCCATCAATACAGCGCCCGTGAAACAATGCCTGCAAATGGGAGGTGGCAAAAAAAAACCTCAATAAAACATTCAATTCGTTGAACGTAGTTTGTTGTTGGACAAAAGTTGCTAATCTACTTTGGAGACGAAAAAGTATCATTATCCACATACAAAGATGAACATTTTCTCTTCATTGGTTTGTACAGTGCTTCTGTATGCAGCTGAAACCTGGACTCTTACAGGGTCAAATATGATGAAGCTCAACAAATTTGAGGCAAAATGTCTCAGATATATTTGGCACAAGACCCATTTTGTATCCTCGTATCAAAGAATTGGACAAAAAAGATCAGCAGCCTCCAAATTCGAGATGACTTCCAACTTCACCTTCTCCCTTCATTGATAATCGTAACAAATGTGGAAGAATAACAAAGTTTCTTGGCTGGTAGACGGCATCCTTGTGAAGTCGCCACTCTTCGCAAAGATTGATGAGGCAGCCTAATTTTTTATAAGGGTTATCTCCCTTAGCCCAAGGGCTACATTTGGTATACGTAAACCTTTAGATACCTTTTAACTATCCTGGGTGTATGTTCGCACCCACCCGCCGTAGCGGAAGCCCAGTTATACCGCTGTGCACTCGGACCCTGCTGTTATTAGTCTAAATGCGTACAAGCACCTAGTCCAGGATACACCACGTGAAGGACGAACAGTCAGCAATATTACCATCATTGAAATTGAGGCTTTATAAACATTACTCAAATCCTCAGGATCATTAGCATCCCATGTAAGTAAGGTACAATTACATATGACAATCCCCTCATCAAACTTTCCTCAAAACCAAAAAACACCATCCAACTGAAGGGAAAATAAACCGATAAAATAACGAACCATTCCAATGAAGCGGCCAACAAAATAAAAATAATCCAAATGACTCGAATTGATATAGGAAGCCGGATTGATTTGGAGCGAATAGTTGGTACCGGTGTATTCGAATAGGCCAAACATTGGATTGAAAATTTCGCGCGACAGTCGATAAAACCATTCGCTGTGGAATAAAAGACATACAACATTCTAATTGGATAAAAAACTGTCGAGATGGTCTGACGGTACAGCAAACTCCAGTTGGCCATGGATTCGATCGCGGCACTGAATGTGGGGCGCCGTTCGATCTCACTAAAACGTCTACTTGCTACAAGATGCTTCCCGTGGAGTCAATACGGACAAGCGTAGTTTTAATTTGTACACTCTATAGTAATTTCTATTTATGGAATCCTAATAGGCCTTAACTCCACCGTAACCAGTTGCCCAGTTCGGATGAGAAAGGGAGGAGGGGTTGAGAGCGCAAGTTTAGCAAGTTGGCCTCTGTGAAATGAATAAATAAATAAATAATAGTGTAGAAAGGGTTGAAAAATATATACAAAGGGTAGAAAAACAAATGGCACTGCATCAATGATCAAATCTTTTATCTATAAGCAACAAACTCAATTGTTAACAGATCCACAAATACGATAGTAACGTTAGCAACGATTAGTATTACGCACATTAGTGATAAGCTCACGTGCGTTTTGTAGACACACATTGTTATCCAAAACATGCTGAATTGTGACATAACAAGTTGGTGGAAAAGCCACTTCTTCATTAATTTCAAGTTTGAATAGCTTCTCAAATTCCTATACGAAAAGGGAAGAATAAATTAAGTTGATTGGCTAGAACATCGCTTCGTTGCAACGACGCCAGTGTTTACAGGAATTGAAGAGGCGATCTTCTTTAGAATTGACGACGGTTTACGTATCCACAAGCCTAACCGGCTACATGTGGTAGTTACCTTGAGATACATTCATTCATTCAACTTGGTTGGTGACGTAGTCACTTTTTCATTATTTCCCATCTTTATACGAAATATAAACGAACGACTTTAATGGCTTAATAGGCGTAACAAACATGGAAGAATAACAAAGTTTCTTGGCTGGTAGACGGCATCTTTGTGACGTCGCCACTGTTCGCAAAGATTGACGAGACCGCCTGATTTTTTGTCACAATTATCTCCTTAGCCCAAGGGCTACATATGGTAAACGTATACCTTAAGATACCTTTTAACTATCCTAGGTGTATGTTGCACCTACCCGCTGTAACAGAAGCCAAGTTATACTGCTGTACACTCGGTTCCTGTTGTTATCAGTCTAGATGCCTGTTGGCACTTAATCCAGGATGCACTGTATGAAAGAGGAACAGTCAGGAATATCACAATTATTGGAAAGTTGAAACTTTATAATTATTACTCAAATCTTTACGATGATTAACATCCCACCTATTTGTCAATAAACAACAAACTTACAAAAAAACATACACCCAGGGTACTTAGAAGATATCTTAATGTATATGCATACCATATGCAACCCTTTATCTAAGGTAGATAACCTTGACAAAAATTAAGGTGAACTTGTCAATCTCTGTGAACAATGCTTCCGTCACAAGATTACTATCTATCAGCCGAGAAACGTTTTTATTCTACCACGTTTGTCATGCTTCTGAAGCTATCAAAATCGATCGTTTACTAAGCAGTATGAATAAAGAAATAGTGAACAGGTGACTATGTACTTCGCCAACCATGATAAAAAGCAGATAAAATAAGAACAAAATTGTAGAAAAAATAGTCCAATTTACAGAAAGCAAAAATTTTCAAATTTCTAAATGGGTCAATTTTTCACAAATTATTGTGCCATTGTCTTTTAAGTAAAAAATAATCAATATTCTTAATTTTAATGTGAATTTTGTGGGTTTTTTTAATATGAGTATATAGTAAACATTGAAAATATATAGAATGAGTTTATAAAATCAATAATTACTAATACGTTATTCGTAAAAATCAATCAATATATAAATAGTCATCAAAGTGGTTGCAATTGTTATTGTCTATAACAGTGACACATTGAGCTTGGGATAAAACCAATTCCACAAACATTGTTTTCATAATAATGTAAAAATATTTGCTTTAAAAGTACACAACCAATGATGGCAATGATCCTCAGCATTCGAGTAATGCTCATAAAGTATCCATATCCAATGATGGTGATATTCTTGACTGTTCCTTCTTCACGTAGTGCATTCTGGACCAGGCGCCTATAGACACCTAGACTAATAACAGCAAGGACCGAGTGTACAGCGGTATAACTTGGCTTCCGCTTCGGCGTCAAACACCCAAAGTACTTAAAAGGTATCTTAAGGGATCTTATATGGATTACATGTAGGCCTAAGCCGAAGAAAGATAATCCTGACAAATAATAGGGCGGTCTCATCAATGTTTGCGAACAGTGTCGACATCACAAGGATGCCGTCTATCAGCCAAGAAACGTTATTTTTCTTGTACGTTTGTTACGAAGTTGATCGTTTAATATTCTGTACAGATATGGAAAATAATGAACAGGTGATTACGTCACCAACTAAATGAAAAAGTCACACGTAATGTAATTTACAATTGACTACATTTTGAATTGCAGTTAAATATAGGTAATAGAAGTGGGAATCAACCGCCTGTAAGCAA
Source organism: Cardicola forsteri (assembly GCA_025895645.1). Taxonomy (NCBI): domain Eukaryota; kingdom Metazoa; phylum Platyhelminthes; class Trematoda; order Strigeidida; family Aporocotylidae; genus Cardicola; species Cardicola forsteri. The sequence continues at coordinate 283,447 of JAKXYG010000839.1, forward strand.
TTTCTGAATAGCATTCGGCCACATTAGCTGCTTTTTTCATACAAGTGACGTAATCTTTTTATAAATGACAAAGTGCTGGATTTTTAGTTCAATTTCCAACTCAACACAAGTTTTGGATCCCACAGTATCTCATTCAATGGTCCAGTGACACATTGCTGGACTCAAACCTGGAGTAGTTATCGTTTTAAGTGCCACTCCCGGCAGAAATGCGAATAACGCGTTTGACTTCGTTAAATGTCCACTTTCCAAAACTATTTCGTGGAAAACATTTTAAGTAGGTAACAATTTTAAACGAATAAAAATTAAAGTAAACTCTAAAATAAAACAACCTTTAAGCCTTGTCTGTACAGATCAATAAAAAGTAATTTTATACTTGATAAATACAAAATAAAATGTTACAAATAAGTACTGCATTTTACACTTTAAAACAAACATCAAATTATTGCACACATAACAAAGATGAAAATAAAGATTAAACATCAAATGAGTAATATTCAATACAATATATAAAAATACTTCAATTGTTTAAATAAACACTTTCTACAACACTAAAAATCAATAAATTTAATCGATTGTTTGTCATTAAACGAATGAAGGAATTAAACTGATATTGAATAAGACGAAATACATTCAAGCATCTCTAAACAAGGCGTACTGTGCAAGATAAAAATAAAATTAGCGGTTTTTCATACAAGACTTGCCATTAAAATATCTTGGCAATGATCATGACCTTACAACATAGAATCACCTACGTCACTATTTGTCTTCATGTATACTTTTAAGTTATCAACAGTCTAAATGGTGATTCACTTTTAAATTACCTAAAATACAAGAGCCAAATAATAGTAACACTATAGAGTATAAAAATGGGATTCTAATAAACCTGAGCTCTACAGTAGCCGATTCCACGTCTGATTGAGAAAGGGAGAGAAGATTTTGAGCTCAACATTGGCAACCTGGCCTCTGTAAAGAAATACTGTTAAAGAAACATCAAAAGGACACCGTTTTATTAAACTACGACAAAGAAGTGTAAGGAGCATGATTTTGATGGCAGGGATGAGAAAAATCCACATCAAATTTCAATCTTCAAAGCCAAAACATTATTGTACAATCAATCATAGGGAACAATTTTGGTATCCCATGCTCTAGAGAATTTGAAATAAATCAATAAATAAATGATAAACTTGAAGACTTTAGACAGTCTCATAATTTTATGTAACTTCTGGTATTGCTTTCTTACTTCTAGTTGATGCATTATAGACTTATGCTAAAGCCGGAGTGGTCTAGCGGTACAGTGCTCGATTTGGACCTAAGTGAATATGAATTCGAATTCTACCACCGGTCCACGTTCGGCTTCGCTAAAATATCCACTGCTGAAAGATGCGTTGTCCGTAAAACATTCAAAGTGGTAAACATAGAATAAATTTTAAAAAAAGTGCACAGGGCGGTGTATTAGAGCTTAAGCTTTCACTAACAGGTGCAAGCATACATCCAAAGGTAGCTAAAAGACAGCCACGATAACCATTTTTTGAAAAACAATGATACTTTTTATTATATTTCTTACACCACTAACAATGTATTATACATTTTTATTCCAACCGGTTATACAAAAAACGTTTATTTGTAGCAATAACATATTTAATGTCCCAGTTGTATCCATTTAACAATAAAACAAATAATTTTCAACGTTCATTATTGTTTTACACTCTATTTTGTTATTATGCTTTTAACTAATTAAATCAATTGAATCGTTAGCGTATTTAAGAAAATTTTAAAAAAACATTTGGGGAGGGGTGAAACAGTATTTTAACAAATTATATTAATACCATAACTTAATTAAAATATAATTTCGAATACAAAATACTACATGTAATTTGTATTATACATTCAATTATGTATATGTTGGATCAGAAATTATTCAATCAAGCCAGTCCCAAGCCTGGATAAAAGAGGAGGGTTTGAGCGCACAAAGTTAGCAACCTGGCCTCTGTAAAAAAAATTATACTGCTACGGAAACAATACAAGAGGACGCCATTCCGACAAACAACGGCAAAGAAGTGATTGCATGTATCTGGATGACAGAGTTACACAGATGACAGGGTTGAATAAAAGCCGAAAGAGCTCAATCTTCGATTTGCAGAATCTTCAATGCCAACGAGACTTTGTTGTTGTTGTTTGCTGTAATTGTTGGCTTATTGCCCCATGTTTATATTTAAAGTAAAAGGGTCGAATTCGTACCTCAGTGGGCATGGGTTCGAATCCCACCACCAGTACTAAAATGCGGGCCCACGTTCGGTTTCGCTAAAATGTCCACTACTGAAAGATGATTCTCGTAAAACATTCGATGTAATCAACACAAAATAAAAATATATAATAATGAAAAACAAAGTCAACTAGGAAATAAATAAATTCAACACCCAAATTCGAATTTAAACTTTGATTACTATTATCCTTAGACATTGCAACTTCACTGCCTTTCCACTACAAGAGTAAACTTAATTTTCATTTAAAATTGATAGAAACGAAAGTAAAATAATTGAGCATATTACGTATTGTTATTGTTGTTCACATTGCATAATGCAATAAAAATAATTCACCAATCACGTTCATCTAATGATAAAAATCAATAATACTTCGTCAATAAGAGAATAATTTAATTTGAAATCATTCATTGTGACTGGCAACGTAGTTGGCCATTGATTTGTACAATACAATAGAGACTGCCAGCGACTTGATAAGCACAACAAACAAAGAAGACTAATGAAGTTTTATTCGGCTAATAGACGGTATCCTTGTGAGGACGCCATAAGAAAAAGACATCTGTTGTCTTACAATAATACCTAAACTGATTAAAGAAATATTGATGTATCATTCATTATTATTATTATTTCTATGTTGTACAGCATATTAGAGGATAACAAAAGTTTCTTGGTTAATGAGCAACTTCTTTGTGAGAGCGCTACGTTTTGCAAAATTGACAAAGCTACCTATCAGGGTTGTATTATCTAGACCAACGGCTACATATTTTTATTTATTTTTATTTATGGTTATTGGCTTAGATACTTCAGTAAGTAGCTTTCAGCACACAAAAAATATGTACAATTATAAAAAAAATACAATACAATTAGCAGTATGTAACATTAGTCCAAAAATAATTAAATAAATAAGTACAGTAAGATTAAATTACATAGGCTAAAGAAGAAAGAAAAACTCAAAATCAACGTATATTCAAGTCATGTTCAATATGATATATATATATATGGTATATACTTGCAAAATTTTAAAACTAATTAATTTGCTATAAATTAAATGTATGCAGTAACGTGTACTAGGTTTATTATGTAAGCAGTTGTACAATTATGTAAATATATAGTAATTTTCTCTAAAATTATTGTTGCGTAATTGTTTTATATAAGAAACTTATATGTGTATAATTTTTAAGTGTAACTATTATCATTTACCCATTTAAATGCTATTTATCCGAGACACTTAAATATTTATAATTATAAAAAACTTAAAAAACAAATTAACTTCAAGTATTGATAATATATTATTTTAGCATAATTACATTGTTCAAAAATAAATATCTCTCGAGTTAAAACAAAAACAAAAAGAAAAATAAGAGTTCATTGTGAAGTCCCATTTTAGACCCTGTATATATTGAGATATATTTTCAATACCTTGGTGCTTACATTCATCAATTGGGATGCTAATGATCCTGAGGATTTGAGTAGTAAGCATAAAGTCTCAATTTCCAATGATGGTGATATTCTGACTGTTAGTCCTCCACGTGGTGCATCTCCTGGACTAGGTGCCTGTACGCATTCAAACTAATAACAGCAGGATCGAGAGTGCACAGCGGTATAACTAGGCTTCCGCTACGGCAGGTGGTGCGAACATACACTCAGGATACTTAAAAGGTATCTAAAGGTATACGTATACCATATGTAGCCCTTGGGCTAAGGAAATAACCCTGACAAAAAATCAGGCAGCCTCGTCAATCTTTGCGAACAGTGGCGACGTCACAAGGGATGCCGTCTACCAGCCAAAACTTTGTTATTCTTCCACGTTTGTACGCTTGTTAAGCCATCGAAATCGATCGTTCTACATGTCGTATAAATATGGAAATAATGAAGAGGTGACCGTGATCACCAGCAAAATGAAATGAATAATGAATTCATCCAGTAAGCAGAAATCCAGTTATAATTTAAAATAAACATTTTTTACGCCGTTTTACTAATCCTTTTTAAACAGCGTTAATCAAAAACATTACTTGGATTGCAAACAATAAGTTCCAAACACCGACTTGTTAAACGTTTCCGTCCTGTTAAAGCCAAAACACCCAGTTGGAACATTTTACCCAAGAATCCAAAAATAACTCACTATAAAGAACATTGTCATTATTATCGGGGATAAACACGCCTTTACCGGTTACTGTTCAAATTATCGAAAGACCTCAAAACGTCATCTTTCATAACGTGCACTTAATGACTGTAAATGTTAATTACACCCCGAATTAAACCGCTCCCATAATCTCGATTAACTAACTACAAAGGGTAAGCAATCGAAAACCTAATTAGGTAATTCATTTGAACGAGCGGATGGCTTAGTATACATAAAATGACTGAGTTCTCGCGCTACAATATCCGTCCAAATTATTCGTTGACCACCCAGTCTTCCTTTCCATTCGGGTAATAGTTGGACTTCCTGGATGAGTGGCCAACCTTCCTAGAACATGGCGAATCCATTTTAGTCGTCTTTCTCTTATTGTGTTAGAAATACATGGCCAATCAAATGTTAAGTGTGCTACAATTATTTGAAAATGGTCGAAATGTTTCATTAGTTAGTAAACACTAAATTTCTTGTGCACATTGGACTAACAAGTAAAGAGCGGGCGATTGTGTGAAATATACGTGCCTACTCCTCCCCCAACCAAATATTTTCAACTTACCGTGCAACACCACCGTAATCTAGCCCTTCTTCGTGCAGAAATGTAATAGTCAATCGTCTGCGTAAGTTGGGAAGTGACATTTGGTATACCTATAAAAAGTGAAAAAATAAATTGCATCAGTGAATTGTAATGTAATGGACACACCCTATATATATATATAGTACTTAAACTAATATTTTATACTAATATTATTATAAAATTCTAATTCAGGTCAAAAAGAAGAATTTACATATTTAAAAGAAACTAAAATACAAACAAATTAGTTGCTTAAAATAGATAATAAAAGCCATACATTTTTAATATATTAAGTAATATTCATTTGTAGGTATACAATATTAGTTTTTATAAAATATATTACTAGTCCTTCTAATATATTGTTTAATGAATGTTTTAGTACAACTTAGTTGTGTTTCACATAATTAAATATTGTCACAAAAGCGAATGAATTATACTGTATTGATTTTGACAGCTTGTTTATCTCCTATATATATATATCTAAACGTTAGGATACTACTGTCAGACATATGGTATATATATACCTCAAGATACCTTTTAAATACCCTGGGTGTATGCTTGCACCCACCCGCTAAATCGGGAACCCAGCTAAACCGCTGTGCACTCGGTCTCTGCTGTTATTAGTCTACATGCCTATCAGCACCCAGTGAAGGATGCACCACGTAGAGGACAAACAGTCAGGAATATCACCATCATAAGCATTACTCAAATCCTCAGATTCATTAGCATACCTTGAGATATCTTTAAAGTACCTTAGGCGTAGACTTGCACCCATCAGCTATACAGTTCATTCTCTAATCTATTATTAGTCTGACTTCAGTATTAGTATTGGTTTATCAGTTCGTTAAATTATTTCACTTAACAATTGTCCAATTTGTTTCGCCTATTGCTATTTTTATCAAGATAGAATTCCATCCCTCCCTCGCCCCCAAAGTGGACGCATCACCGATTATTGCACAGCCAACAACGAACGAAAACGTCACCTACCAATTGGAACGAATCTTCGAGTAAATTGTCTCGAGAAACAAGAATTTTCGTATGACCATTGATGACAGTATTGGCGCAGCACGCTCGAAAATAGTCCAATTTGGAACGGAAGTTGCGTTCGTATTGGACAGGAACGCCCATGTTGCCCAAAGATCTGAACAATTTTGTTTGTTTGACAGAAAAATACAAGATACATAGGTCATTTTACCAAAATTGGCATCAATATAACAACAGCTGATGGCAGAGCCAGTATGATCTATCAAACTTGAGTAGCCATGGGCTTGATTCCAATCGCGAACACCCAATGTCCACTGCCGCAAAACCCTTGTTAAAATTGGAAATATTACACAATAATCTCCTTATTCGATTGACATTGGTGAAACAATTTTGAAAAATACCATGCCAAAATAGGAATGATGATGCTGATATTTGTAATACCAACTCGAATCGAGCGCTATACCGCTGGAAACCATCGCGGCACTTTATGTCCTAATGAAAGTTGATGCTATAATCTACTGTTTTGTTTTTGTATAAAGTACAACATAGCTAATATATTATTATAAGGCACACCTTAACAGTAGTATTTTTTTTATATCTGTGTAGTTATTTTTAAGAATAAAATGCACTCACACAAAAATCACATTTTAAAAAACACCATGATTTTTGTCATCAGTTGAATATCGTATTGTGCATAATATGTAAAAGATTGACTTTGTATGTCACGTTATTTATAAGTCTCATCTCGATAACTATGCTTGGTAAGATTTGAAAACATTTAAAACATACAAAATAATTTATATAAAACTGATAATCTATACATATTCAATTCACATTCGTGAAACAATTTCAAAAATGCAATTTTTATTGTTTCTATATATATATATATATATATATATATATATATATATATATATATATATATATATATATATATATATATATATATATATATATATATATATATATATATATATATATATATATATATATATATATATATATATATATATGAGAATGGAGATATTAATAATCTTGAAAATTTGAGTGTGCTTATAAAGTATCAATTTCCAGTTATGATGATATTCTTGATCGACACTCAACCACCTGACAAACACAACAGGAACTGAGTAGACAAAAATAGAACCAGACTTCCATCTTGGCGAATAAGTGCAAGCATACATCCAGAGTATCTATAAGGTATATGCATACCATTCGTAACTGTTGGTTTGACACAAATATTAGGCGGCCTCGCCAATCTTTGCAAATAGTGGTGCCTTTACAAGGATGCCGTCTACTAACCCGAAAAACTTTGTTATTTTCCTACATTTCCGATGTTAACGAATCTATAAAAATCCGTCGTTTAATTTGTTGTACAAAACATAAATCAGTAAAAAGGTGACGGTGTTACCAACCACAATGAATGATGCCAGAATGTGAGAATGGATCGGTAATAAAGACTTTCTTTCATTAACCCTACATTTGCAGAGAATTTCGAACAATTATGTAACAAGCCTAAGAAAGCAATGATGTAAGAAAGCTCATTTAAGCCATCATTTTCATGATGCAATTCATGTACCAAACGTTTAATTACATAAAATACGTTTTCTAAAAATATAATTAAATTGATTCGTTTTATATGAAAATTAATTATTTTTGACAACATCAATCGTTAGAGGCTCAAAACTTTGTTTTAAGCAAAGCTGAAGTGGAGGGGGCGCATTTAGTGAGGTTCATTGTCTCCCTTCGGCTTTGTATTGAGGTATTATAATCATTCAATAGTTTGGGCGCATCTTTTTTCCTATCGCAAACTTTTCTCTTTTATCCAGGCACGAGGATGGCTAAATTGGCCCATTTCTGATCCTCTCCAGACGGAGTTGGCTACACTTTAAAGTGCCTATGAGTCATTGATTTTCGTTGGTGACATGATCACCTACCAGGGTGGTCTAGTGGTACGGCGCTCAAATTCGGACCTCAGTGGACATGGGTTCGAATCCCACCACCGGCATAAAATGCGGGCCCACACGTTCGGCTTCGCTAAAATGTCCACTACTGAAGATATTTATCGTAAAACATTCAAAGTAATAAACCAAAAATAAAATGATACAAAAAATAATAAAGACATAAACTGTGAGATGAATTCATTTCGTATATTCTCTTCAAAGTCACAAACATATAAAGAATCAGTATATATATATATATATATATATATATATATATATACATATATATATATATATATATATATATATATATATATATATATATATATATATATATATATATACATATGCAACATGCATTTGTTACGTCCACGCTAAATTTAATGAAGTTACAAATTGTTTTTGTGCACATAAAATGGTGGATGTACACAGATTCGAAGTGTTTTTAACATATTTAACATATGTTTGCAAATGCAAATTAATGATGGTTGACGTGCGAAAGTAGGCTTACTGTGCTGCTTTTGTCGCATCCTGCTCTAGTTATATTTAGACATAATTTAAGCTTTTACTAATACATACCTTTGATAATACTTTAACAATATACATCAAGTAACATGATTCACTTAAAAATAATTTCTAATTATAATATATAACAACATTTATTCTAGCAATAAAGCATAAAACCACCATTTACCAAATCCTTATGCTACTATGTAAAGAAGATTAAAAAAAAGTAAATGTTAACAATTATATTACTAAATTGTTCATTACATCATGCTTTTATCCTTTGATATTATATTGCTCACCCATAATTTTTCCCTGGTTTATTAAAACAAGATTACATCATTTTAAGATGCATATCATTGGTATCAAAATCTTCAGGAATCAAATATTCTATCTTATTGAATGATATTGTTGATAAACATTTTAAATCCTGTATACAATTAGCATCAAGGATTGAAAATAATAACAATCACTCGCTACATGCAGCTTTTATTAATTCTAAAGCTTCTGGAAAAACAAAAACACCTGCACATGAAAGCCAAAACTAATCAATACAAAAATTCATGTCCTGCCCTACTTATCAGAGTATTAGCAATCCAGAATCAAACAAAATTGAACTATATACTATACTATATAGACTATATTTATATTCATTAACATATGACATTCTATATCATTTTGATCCCATTATTTGTACTACTACTTTTTTATATTGATGGTAAAATGTATTTTATGCTGAATGTATCTCTAGTGAGATATTAAAGCAATAATAATAATAATAATAACAGTTTGAGTAGTTATCAACACTTTAAAGCAATCATTAAAAATTTCACTCAGTGTTTTGTTTGAACCAAGTGACGTAATATTGGCGAAGTGCATTTATCGGCAATAGAGAACTCCAGTTATACCTTGTGCATTCGGACCCTGCTGTTATTAGTCTAGATGTCTGTGGACACCTAGTCCACGATCATTCCATTCCTCTATGAGTATATTTCAACACGTCCGCTAAAACGGTAGACCAGTTGTATAACTATGCGTTCGATCCCTGATCCATGTTAGCTTTATGCCATACTTTCCTGTCGGTATTCTCACATTCTTGTGCTGACTGATATTGCTAGTACTGGATGAATTTAATTATATACCGAAAACGTTGCATTTGTATTGGAATTTTGAACTAGTTAATTCATAAATATTACAAGGTACCAACAATATCAATATTCATACTTTATTTATTCTCAGTAAAATGATGCCTAAAACCGAATTACACAGAAAAATGGTAAATGAATCAAACCAATAGGTATTGAACATTTTATCTTGCAGACCGTTTAGGCCACTCGAAATGGTCAAAAAAATAAACGAAAACCCCCCAGTTGTATGCACAGTGTAAACGGCTCCTCACGTTACCAAGCCTTTAATGAAATCAATATTTAACTAGTGCTGCATCATCAATACATTGCGTTCAAAAATTCACATAAAAAATAGTTCCATTCTTTAACATTTATTCATAGCATATGCTTTCATCTATGTCGCAAACTCACATTGATTAGCATAGAAATGCAGTATCTTACACATTTCGGTAAACGTTTTTAGAAAATGCAATCAATATTATTAAATATAATCAAATGTTTATAGCATAAACACCCTCTAGTGATTACACTTCCTCTGTAGTGCATTGCCATATTCGCACAATTTCTTCACAAGTAATATTTTTTTTACAAAAATAGGAATGCTAACAATCCTGAGAATTGGCGTAATGCTTATAAAGTCTTAATTTCCAATGACGGTAATATTCCTAACTGTCACCTCCAAGTGACACATCCTGGACTAGGTGTACCTAAGCACTTCACTGGGTGCAAGTATAAACTCAGAGTACCGAAAAGGTATACATATATACCATATGTAGCCATTGTGCTAAGAACAATAACCTTGACCAAAATATTAAACATTTTTTTCACTCTTTGAAAACATTGACACTGTTACAAGAGTGTCATCTATCAGATAAGAAACTTCGCTATTCTTCAACGTTTGCTACAGTTATCAAGCCATTGGAGTAGATCAATTTTCATTTGCTGTACAAATATGTGAATCCATCTCTTCAACCGAAGATAATATACATTTCCTGGAGTCAATTGATGAATTAGTTGATTGGTCAACAAAACATAGTCTAAAATTAAATCCTACAAAGTGCAAAGTAATTAATTTTAGCTCATACAAACCTTCATCTCAATTACTCAACTTTATCCAAAGGTTTGTATTAAAAACGTGGAAATTGACATTTGTGATAGTTTTCAATATCTCGCTGTTTCACTGAATAACAAACTTACCTGGTCCGATCACATTGACCATTTGTTCATTAAAACTCGAGGTTTATGTTACTACATAAGACGTTTAAGGAACCTGCGTGTTCGCCAACATGTTATTAATACTTATTTTAAAGCTACATTTTATCCAATAATATTGTATTGCTCCCCTGTAATATTTCCGGGATTAAAAAGAAAGGATTTTATGAAGTTAAAAAAATGTATTACCATAATTAGTCGATCATCAAGTACTCCTTACAATGACATTCTTTATGAAATAATTCATCGACACTTTAAGGAATGTTTTCAATTAATCCGTCGTATTTCCAACAACTCCAATCATCCACTTTATCGTGATTTCAGCAAATCATTTGCATTGGGAATGACAAAAAGATTACATATACACGTTAAGTGCAGAACCAACATGTACTTAAATTTATGTTTGCCATATTTAGCAAGGTTACTATCCAATCCCAACAAAGTTTAAAGTGACTTTTACATTAGCCTATCCAAATCATGAGTGTGTTTTTTTCGTTTTTTTTGGTCTAACCAATTACCGTTGTTTGTAATCTGCCCATTTTAATTTGTGACCATTTATTAACCTTAATCCAAGGCATTACTTTATAAGCCATGCTTACTCATGAGTCATGAATCATTCGCATTTTATGTATACTGACATATTTGCACATAGTGTGCCCTACATAATACCATGTCTCTTTACGCATATCATATTGAACATGACTTTTGAATATACTTTGATTTTTAATTTTTTTTTTTGTCTTTAGCCAATGTAATTTAACCTTACTTTACTTTTTTTTGGACTGATGTTATACACTGCTAATTGTATTGTATTTTTAATAATTTACATATTTTGTGTGTGCACAAGCTACTTCTACTGAAGTATCCAAGCCAATAACCATAAATAATAATAATAATAATAATAATAATAATAATATAAAAATAAACAAAAATGAGTACGTCTCCAACCCAAATCAATGAAGCAATTTAAAAAATAGGCCAATGATCGTTCTGTTGCTAAGCCCAAATAAAGGAGAGTTTGAGCGCAAGGTTAGTAACCTGACCTGGAAGATGATAAAATCAGCAAGTAAAACGAATTTTAAAAGATCCTATTGGTCAAGTTCCGTGAGAGTGAGTGTGAGTCACGTTGGTGTATTCTTCTATCAAAAAGGGATTGTTTGACCTTGAAAATGTACATAAAGTGGAAAATCAACACGCGCGCTATACGATTTGTATTTACGTCATCGGGCAAATTTGGTCATACTTGCAAAAACTTTTCCATCCCTAACTTACAGTGATTACACTCACAACAGGTTATCTAACTCTTATTGGTTCCTTTTTTCGCAACGTTTTTTCCCTTGGTTGGTTTATCATCTACCATAAAATCAACCAAGGGGAAAGTAAATCCTGGCCCTCAGCCTCCGTGAGTCACGTTGGTGTATTCTCCTATCAAAAGGGATTTGTTTGACCTTGAGAATGTATATAAGGTGGAAAAATCAATATTTACATAGCACTATACGATTTGTATTGCGTCATCGTGCACATTTGGTCACACATTTAGAAACTTTCCTGTCCCCAACTTACGAGTGATCACACACTCACACAAAAGGTTATCTGACTCTTATTGGCTCCTTCTTTCGCAACTTTTTCCCACGAGTTGGTTTTATCATCTACCTAAATAATAATTTTAATATTTCACCCTTAAAATCTTCATAATAAATAACAATTTACAGGATCAGTTTCGACTACCCGTAACTCGATGGCTAAAGCACTAACCTGATGCCATATAGAATGTGGGTTCAAATTTAACTTGCAAAGCCTGAGTTGCTAATGCTTCCAAACAGTTGTACAGTATTCCTGGTTTTATCATCTACCTCAAAAACACATTGCTAAAAAAACGACAAGAAGAGGCAATTTGATTAAACCACGGCAAAGATGTGAAAGCACGACTCGGATGACGGGATTGAGTACAAGTCGAAGAGTAGCTCCATCTTTGATATGTTCAGTCCTCCTCTCCCGTCTACATAGATCGATTATAAATGAATGATTGATGGCACAAGAGAGCCGTAACAACAATTGCCAAACAAACTATATTTTCATTTGTTAAAATACATTATTTAAAAAATGTATTTGCCTAAAGATTGTAAACTAACACCTCGACTATATCCTAGGAAATACAGATTCAATTTCAACAAAAGTAAATATTCCTTTTAATGCATTAAATGTCCATTTTAAAGAATTAAAAGAGGGAAAATTGGCGTCAAACATTTCAAAAACCATACGCCCAAGTTGAACAAGATAAACAAAGCCGGGATGGTATGGCGGTACAGCGCTCGACTCGAATCCAATGATCGGTTTCACTAAAATGTCCACTTCTAAAAGATGCGCGTTCCCCATCGAAACATTGAGAGTAGTAAAAAAGCAACCTACCCAGCATGTTGTCCAGTTCGTGGATCGATAAACGTCGTTGTTTTCGAATTGTGATCAATAAAAAATCGTTGACCTTGCGGAGTATAGCGCTTTTCCCAACCCATTGGCAATGGTTGCGATTCGTCCATACCACGTTCGCGAGGATCTTCCCATTGCGAAATTTTGCTAATGTTGTTGACAAAGTAAGGACGACGCGTAGCAGGATCCGTGCGTCGTTCTACGTTTGGAAAAAAGATACTACTTAAATACAATTTACATGAGTAGTTTGTGTTTTTCCATATCCAACAAACATGGGTTTTCAAGGATCAAAATTGTCGGATACACTTAAAATTATCAGCAGTGCATACCATTCAAGTCTCACACACAAACCTGAACCCACGCCGTTTCTAGTGACTTGTATATAACATTTTTTAAAACGAGGATTCAAAATATTTTGTTAAAAAGATTACTAATCAACACTGTTAAATCAGTCAAGTTATTAGACTGAGAAAGAATCTAGTTACTGAATAACTCAAACTAATGTATTATTACATATCCAGCAGAGATAATAAATAGAAGTCCATAAAACTTACAAAATTTGTAGAGAAAAATTTATGTCGTATCATAATTTTTTTATTTTTTATACTATGAAACACTGGCTTTCGCTCTGAAAAGCATGGAGGAAGGTAATAAGATTGTTCTGTGTGATCTAACATTATATTCTTGGAAAATTGAATACCGTACATATCAAAGATATATATGGAATGCTAATGATCTTGAGGATTTAAATATTGTCTATAAAGCCTCAATTTCCAATGATGATATTCCTGACTGTTCGTCCTCCACGTGATGCATCCTGGACTAGACTAATAACAGCAGGATCCGTGTACACAGCGGTATAACTGGGGTTCCGATACGGCGGTGAAGTGAAAGCATACACTCAGGATACTTAAAAGGTATCTTAAAGTATACGTATACCATATGTAACCGTTGGACTAAAAAAGATAACCCTGACAGAAAATCAAGCAGCCTCGTCAATCTTTGCGAACAGTGGCAACGTCACAAGGATGCCGTCTATCAAAAAAAAAACTTTGTTATTATTCTACGTTTGTGTTACGCTTATCAAGCTATCGAAGTCGATCGTTTATATGTCGTATAAATGTGTAAAATAATAACGTCACCAACCAAAATGAAATGAAATGAATGAATATATGTAGTTCAGGTGCCTATGTCGGCATTAAATGCGGAACCTCATTTGACTTCGCTAAGTGTCCACATTTCCCATTAAACATTCAAATCCTTTTCATGCAAAAAAGTGCCCACAACCATCTTTCCCATATGGTCTGACAAAACAGGTACATCCATGTTGCACCGCGTCATTCGATCACGGCTCTTACCCCATCCAAACGGCAATTTGGCTTTGTCGTCAAGATTCGTCTGCTTCTTGGTCAACGCGCTTCTTGACCTCGACAAAACCTGATTGATTGCCGACGCCGACGTCGATGATGATGATGATGATACCGGTGATTGCGACTGATTCCACCATCCGTCCAATTCGCTCCAGTCGGTCCGAGGTCTTTGCCGACTGGGCAGACGTATTTCACGAACGCGTTGAGGTCGGCTGGTCGAACTCGTACTGGCACCGTTCGATTGATGGCGATGCGTCGTTGTTGCGGCCGAATTGGGCAAATCGGAAAAGCCAAACAGCGATCCAATTAGGACGGAAAAAAATGCATCGTCAATCGATTTGCGATTGTTGGGATGGTGGTGATGATGATAATGGTGGTGGCCGAATAAATGCCGTTTGTGATGGGAATGACTCGTGTTGGACGAAGGTGACAATCCACTGGAATTTGTCGATGCCGATTGTTGAGAAGTTGCACTTTCTGTTGGCCTAAAAAATAGGGCAACGGTGGTGTGGAAAATGGTAAATCGGAAGTTTGTCTCTATGTTCGTTTTATTGTCGGGGGTGGTCTGGCGGTACAGTGCTCGACTTGGAACTGGGTGGGCATCGGGGTTCGAATCCCACCACCGGCTCACGTTCGGTTTCGCTAAATTGTCCACTGCTGAAAAATGCGTTTCCCATAAAATATTCAAAGTAGTGAAAATAAACTAAAATCAAACAAAGTCTACATCGAAGAGTTCTTTTTATTTTGGTATGTCAAAAACAAGTCGAAATGGTAAAGGCAGACTAACAATGATTAACCAAAGGGTATTATGACTGAAGAATCTAACTTTAGAGCACAATTAGGTATGCGGTCCAGAAATATAAGGCGACTGAAAATACAACGTCCATTTGTTGTTATCATGTCATATCGCGCTAGTTTGAACACGGTCTTCGTAAAAATCCTGATACAATCTCACGTACCGTAACCTGACCTTGTCCAAATGCCGACTGGAAGTAGAAGAAAGATTATCAAAAACGTAGTTGGTTGGTTGCTGTTTGAGGCGATCTTTACGCTATTCTTTTCAGGACTTTATCTTGGAAACAATGGCAAAGTTGTTGGACTGAAATATCTGTGCACGCTACCAGAAACCGTGAACAGTGTACAAGGATTATACAGGAACTTGGAACTAGTAAAGTAGTGACTTTGCCACCAATTTTTATTATTACTGTATTATTGTTAATCATGCAATTAATTTTAGTCAAGAATAAAAGTCAACAGAAAATACATTGAAATTTACTGTTTTGTATTTTTTAGGCAATACCAAACGAGGGCCTGCATTTTGTGCTCACTCATGTTCGACTATAGCACTTTGCCAATTCTTCCATAGTAAATAGAACAAATAAAAATCAATCTGTAAGACACACAAAACCATTGTATAAATCAACCCCTAAACATGATACATTTGTTTTTTTACAAAAAACAAGTACACTAATCGACTCGAAATACCTGGATGTTGAAATTGAATTTGTTCTAACGCCATTTGGACGTGACTGGTTATTGTTGATCTGCGTTGTAGAACCTCCGTTTGGCTTAAGAGCAAATAGAAAATAATAACATGAATGAGTCAAGCATGTTGTTATTATAAAACGCAAAAATTAGAGCTGCAGCTTATCTTTAGACAAAACAATTATTATTATTCATATTACTTCTACTAGTATTATTTTTATTATTGATGTTAACGGAATGCCAATAATCATAAAGATTTAAATAATGTTTATAAAATCTAAATTTCCAATGATGACATACATGGCGCATCCTAGAATAGGTGCACTTATATACCTAATCAAGCTTCCACTTTAGTAACTGAATGCAAGTATACACCCAGGATATTTAAAACATAGCTCCAGATAAACGGATACCGTTGTTGGGCTAAGAGAGATAACCTTGACAAAAAGTTCGACGGCCTTATCAATCATTGCAAATGTGGCGCCATTACAAGGATAAAAAATAAATTCAAAATTTTAAATTTTATATGTTGCCATCACAATTAGATTTTTAAAAGGGTTTTTTGTTGTTACTGTTTTGAATGCTCCACTCGAAGCATCTTTCAGCAAGTAGGCATTGTAGCAAAGCCAAACGGCGGTCCGCATTTAGTGCTAGTGGTAGAGATCCAATTCATACCCATCCAGATTCCAATCGGTCACTGTACCAACAGACCACCTCGCTTTCATTTAACGCTTACTATCCAATAGACTACCAAGAATAGTTTAAGAACAGATAGAAACCATATAAGAAAAATTGATCAAAGCAAATCAAATAAAAACATTGGCAACAAATACAATTGCATAGAACAATCGTGTTACCCCATGCATTTTAAAAAGAATTATTAACGGTTACAGCTCTTTAAATTAAATATAAAACACAAGATTCTAAAATGATAATAATAATAAATTCTTGTTTTTTAAAAATTTTCATTGCTCACAATCAAATTCCAAAACATTTCTTTGCAAAAACACATAATGAACAAGTGTAAAATAAAACTGTAACGTTTTCAAACACATAATTCACAAAAAATACCTTCATATTGTTTATTTTGACAAAGTTTAAACTTATTACTATTTATTTACTTTCTAAGTATTTGTAAATTTATGATAGAAACGTAAAACTAAAAAATGTCTTTAAAATATTGGCATTATAAATGGAAAGTATGAATTTTATAAAAATAAATTTTTATTTTTAATAGATACTGTTGGCAACATGGTTACTTCTTCTGCCTTGTTTTCTATATTCCTACAACATATCAAACAAATGCTTCAAAAAATTTCATATACATATATACTTAAAACATCATGCAACAAAAATCAATAAAGGACCTTTGTTTGAAACTGATCATAAAAATTTAATTATTTTTTAAGTCTCACTAAATACAAGTATTTATTAAAACAAAAATGCTTCTATTATATTAATTTGTATAAGCAAAATACACATCAATTGTTAAGAACAATTATTTCCTATTATTATAAACAAATTCTACATAACAGGCTTAAATGTTACAAAATATATGTTCAATCAAAAACAATACATCCACAAAACAATCAAAACACTGATTCTGTATAATCATTTTAAATGTTTAATAAAATATTATAAATTATTGTTTTAAATATTTTGATACCTAAGTAGAAGAATATTAAACATGCTATAAAACTACCGGTACATCAATAATACTAATTTTAAAAAGTTGAAGTACTGTTAAGTTATTTAAGCCTGAATTTTAGTTTTTATAATTGTTAATCTTAATAAACACATACATTGAATTAAAATTTTATATCCACTCTTTATGTTAATGTTTTAAAAATAAAACATTGTATTAGTATTTGCAAATGCAATAATTTTAATATAATATTACCATTTACAACTGTTTTACTCAATATATATAAATCCAGTAAAATATGTAACTAGAAAATTATTGGTTTATATATTTTAAATATTATTTCGAATTAAATCACTCCGTTATAAAACTTATATATTATGTAAAAGTAATTTTTTGAACGTATTAATTTAGTGAAAAAAATTAAAATTTAAAAATAAATATAACTAAATATAAAACCTATAAACTTACCCCGAAACCATTAATATTCAAATTTTCTAATGATAAATTTAGTTTATCCAAAACAAGTGATATTGAACCCCTATTTTCAGAACCACGAAAAAGTGGTATATTTAATTCAAATTCGGATACTATGTAAAATTACAATATAAATCAACTTACAAATTCCATTATTTTCAACAATTATTGGAAACATGTCTAAATTAGCAGTTGCAACAAGTACATCTGGGTAATATTTAAAACAATTAAAAATCTTTATATGTATTTTTGAGCGCAAAGAAATCACAACAGATCCAGATTGCTGCCAATTAGGAGACCAGGATTTGTAACAAACATTTGTTTTAAAAACACACGAATCATCTACATGTATACTAGCATACAAGTCTCCAGACTTGTTAAATAAACCTTTGCACAATGGTGCAAAACTAGCACTTTTAACTTTAGAAATAATTAATATAATCGCATCTTACCAGTAATATATAATTGAAAAAATCCTCCTGAATTACTAGTATTATTAGACATTCAATACAATTAATTGATTTCTATAAAAAATAAAAAATACTTTGGAATTAACAAATTGTTGTGTTGAAAAATAATATATATATAAATAATAGTATTTTCATCCTTAAAATAAATGTTATAAAAAATTAATTCCTTTTAAATCATTCATTTTTAAAACAACAGTTACATAATTAATTAAATAAGAAGTATATTATTTAAAAATAAACAAATTTTAATAAATCTAAAAATTATCCTAAGATTTCATAAAATATTAATCGAAAAACATTTTAGTATAAAACGTCATATTAAAAACTCCAAAAAAAAATTTAATAAAATAACACTTAAAAATATGCTAATAAAAATCGTACAATCTATAATAATTTAAACCAAAAGAAATAACCTAAACGAAACAAAAGTTAATATTGAATTATTTTTTCTCTACTCCTGACTAGTTTGTTTTACAATCCTTTTGTAACAATTTCATTAACAATATTTAAATACAAAATATCATAAATATCTTTTAAATTAATAATTAGCATTAAAATACGCGATATATAAAATATAAATTAAATGTAGAAATAAATCATTTTTCAATAAAGTTTATCTTACGTAATACCAAAATATTTTAAACAAAAATTTTAAAAATTAAACGTTTGTATATACACAAATATGCTATATTTAATAAATAAGTATATTTACATTAAAATCCAATCATTCAACTGTCGCGCACATTAAAGAATTTATTCAATCACACATTAAAAGTTATAATAATTTTTAAACATATTTTAATTTGTTTATTTTTTGTTAAAAATTAAAACATTTATTTTACATTTGTTCTATAATAACTTAATAATTTTTTTTTAAAACTTTTAAGTCGGGTTGAAAATTGAGATGGGTTCAAACGCAACAAGATGGTCTTTGTAAATAATGTTGCTAAAAAACTACAAAAAACAATTTATTAAAGCGTACAAATTTTAGGTTACAGTTTGTTTCACAAATTGAGTAGGAGTCGCACTCCTTTTGATCTTCGGTTCAAATGTTATCAGTATTATCAATTTTAAGAGAAACCAAAATAATATAAAATTTCAAGTTACAGAATAAATTGAAAGCAAAATAATAATAAATGTTATTGCACCAAATAAATAAAAAAACAAATGAGTTAATAAAATTTAGTTAGATTAAATTGTTCATAGGAACGCCTATGATTATTAATTTTTATTTCAATTACAATTTTTACATTGTACATTTAAACAACTTCTAGCAAAATGCCAAAGTATACAGATAACGAGCAGCATTTGGTTACCAAACTTTTGAATGTTGGTCTTCAAAATATTGGTGAGCATCCAGTGACAATAGTGGGTTGCCATTTTGATAATTATATGTTTGGCTGTATAATAAATAAATGTTTTAATAGTATTGCTAAATTAAAGAGGATAAAAAAATTGGAGTAAAAGATAGCTTTATTAAAACTTAAAATAAACTTGGAGGCAGATACTAACAAATTTGCAGGCGTTAGTGATAGTGATTCTAAGCTTAAAACACGTTTGAATGTATTTCACTCTCAGTCTTGTACAGTGAATATTTCAGGTAAAATACAAAAAAGTGTATAATAGAAAACTTGGTGATTTTAATATGATTTGCACAAATTCTATTAATGAATTAAAGGCACTTGTTATTGTTGAAAATACAGCTAATTTAGTTAGCAGATGGTATTCAGTTATACTGATAACCAAAGGATATTACAGAAATTTTAAGAACATAAAAAAAAATTTTTTTAAATTAAAATGCCGAAAGAACCTCCAAAATTAAAGTGTTTAAAGTTAAAAAGAAAACGAAAAGGAAAAGGCTAGATATTTTGTCTTAGTTTTTGCCTGTAGTTTAATAAGTCTATCTAAACAATGTTCTATGTAGCCAATTATACGTGAACTAGAAGGTTGTACATCTAAGTTTGTAATTGACAAAGACATTAGGCAGCGTTTTTTACTTAAGCGTGTGAATTAAGCCTAAGCGTGTTTGTTTGGTATGCTTGTGGTTGTTATGTATGGGTAATCTTACAAATGTCCGGTGTTCACCATCCTCATTTAAGTCAACGTTGGAATTTTGTGTGTCACTTGTTGTGAACTCATCTTGCCCTAAAAATGTCCGCTTTGAAAAAACTGCGTTTTTTGGCCTAGAGTGTTACTGTTGGAATAAAATATTTAAAATGATTATTAATTTTTATTTTGATTACAATTTTTATATTATTGCGCATTTAAACAACTTTGACTTTATTCGAACTTTGTTTTAAAGCGTCTTTTTGTATTTGAATTTATTACGTTTGTCGTTTACGTGACTCTGGTTCTGTGAGTATATTGTGTCCTGTTTTCCCTGTTGGTAACAGTATTGGTATGCAATTTTGAATTATTTTGTAATAAAAATTATCAGTATCAAGTTAAATCAAAGGAAATTAGGGCCGAGATCTCAGCAAAATCTTACATCAGATAAAACGCTTTTAACTATTTTGATTAAAGTAGAAGGAGTATTGAATAACCGGCCACTTGCAAAATTATTAAGTAAAGATGAGAATACAAGTGCATTGACTCCAAATAAGTTATTATTCATTTACAAGATATCTATCAGATTGACAAATAAAAATAATAAAATTAAAATATTTAACAAAAAATGGAAGGAAGCTCAACATTTAGCGGATGTATTTTAGAAACGATGGCTACATGAATACGTTCCAACTTTAATAATAACAAGCAAATGGTTTAAAAGTGACCGTAATCTTTCAGAAAGTGACTTGGTTCTAATTGTAGATAAAGATACACCCAGAATTGTATGGCCAATGGGGCTTATAAAAAAAATACTAAAACGGATGAAGATGGATTTGTACGAACAATTAATGTTAGAACAACCAAAGGTATTTTTGAACGAAATGTTAGGAGTGTGTGTTCACTCGAAAAAATGTGAATTTGGTCTTATCAAATTCAGTGTAAACATCACTCAATTATACAAACCTGTTGAACAAATCGTGCCCTTGTGTAAATTATAATTGTGTAGACTTGTTTATAATAATAATAATAATAATAATAATAATAATTTATTATTATGTTTCATATTATTCCATAACCCCTCTTTAATAAAGTTATTATTATCGGTTTGTATCTTGTTTATCGAATTTTACTTATTTTGGTTAAATAAATCATAAAATTTTGTCCGGATTTGGTTTATACAATGTTTTATTACCTCTTTTATTAAGGTTTGTGCTCGTTTGTCGATTTATTTATTTCACTAATTTGTCAAGCCTGTTGTCGGAACATGACCATTCCTTATGTGTATTGTAATTAATTGGACTTGTTTATACAAAAATTGTATAATTTCTTGACTCCTTTTTAGATGTGGTGATTATTAATGTTGTTTGTTAAATTTTTTAACCCATTTGATTAAATTGTTTGTTGTGTAAATTGTGAAATTATTATTAGTGTACTGTTAACATGTCTTTTAAATATACATACTTGTATGTATGATTTAATTTAAGTGTTAAAGGTGCTTGTTTGCTTTCTATTTTGTTTATTCTAAGGTTGAAAAACAAATGAATAACTGTCAATATTAGTCGAATGTTAATTGCATACTTTTGGTCAAAATTCAATACTAATTAATTGGAAATAATGAACAACGTTGAAAACCAATTTACTCATGTGATCATCCAAATTAAACGTTGATAAACAAACAAGATTTATTGTATTTAATTTATTAGTGTTTTGGAGGGAAGTATAAAATCCAAATTATTGTTTGTACCTCAAAAATGTAATATTGTAAAAGCTTTTTTGAGTAATAAATTATTATTATTATTATTATTATTATTATTATTAAAAAGCATTAATAAAATAACTTATAAATTTTTGTTTATTTGTGTTTATTTGGTTGTTTGTAACTGTGTATCAAGTTGGCATTTGTTTAAAATTTAACTATAGTAACGTGAAACAGTTCACTGCAAGCTGTTTTTTATTATAATTAACATTGTGTTTATAATTATTATTATTGTTATTGCATAACATTAGTTGTTTTTATTAATAGTGTATTGTATTTTATATTACTATTAAATTAATGTAAATCTTATGTATATTAATGTAAATTTAAGAGTTGTTGCATTTATATTAATATTGCGTTGTAGAATCAAACGTTAATAATAATTATTTTATTAATAAAAATATTTTATATTTATACGTTTTATTTTAGCGGGTATTTGAAAAACGTTTATTGAGTAATAATAAAAAACATTTTCTGCAAGTAAAATAAAGATAAATTAATAATAAGTGCGTTTGCCTATAAACTGTCCAGATTAATCAAACAAATCAATTGTAAAATACGGAATCTTACAACAAGATTTAATAATTCCTGACACCATATCTTTGTAATTGGTTGCGGTTTTAGGAATCCCTCTAACTATTACATTACTCTACGTTTGTCTGCGGCGAATTGCTTAACTGCGAAAAAAATCTCGTTTTGCAAAAGTCGTAGGACGGCAATAATTGTCAAAGATGGGGAATCCTTGACGAGCAAAAAAAGACTCGCTACCGAGTATTTGAGCAAATTGATTTTTTCCGCTTGTTTGGTAATAGAGAATGTGCAAAATTGCAAGCGAATTTTTTAAGTTTAAGTTACTGGTCTTGATCTTATTAACAAGATTAACTAGTTTAGTTGTAGAATTATCCCTTTGATCAGCACACGTATGGTCCTTTAATTAGAGACAGTTGATGCAGTTGAAGTCGATGTTGCTTTTGGCTAACTCTACGCAATGGGATAATGAAAAACCTGTACAATTTTTGTAAAACCAGGTATTACACCCAGAACAAAACATACAGGTCTTTACAGATTTACTACACCCACGTTTTTTGCAGATTGCAAAATGGGAAGATTTTATTATGGCGAAAGGTGACTGAAATAACTATTATAAAATAAAAAAGGCAAATATCACAATGCAAATGTAAAAGGATAATCATATAAAAAAATAATTGTAACATTTTAAGTACGATTTATGCAGATAGTACACAATAAAGCAATTCTACAATATAAGCTGCACAAATAACACAAAGCACACTAAAATATCAAAAAAGTTTAGACACGATTTATGCAAATTGTATTAATTCAAACAATTGAGCAACAACAGATTGCACAATTGACACAAAGCCCACAAAAACAGATTACACTAAAAACAAAACAAAAACAAATAACAATGACACGTATAACAACAAGCAAGCGCAAAACAACAAGCTACTTTCAATTAGCACGTCACGAAAACGTACCACAATAATAAATCCTATTTGTCAATTTTACTGATCATAAGTGTTAAGAACGTTTGTGCATTTTTCTATTAAAAGAGATTGTTTAACTTTGAAAATGTGGCTTGTATGTAAACTCAAAATTTGTGAGTGCACTGCATTTAAAATAAGAACATTTTGTAAAGCGGTTGTTACGTTTACTGAAAGCAGGTGGAAATTGTTGTATGGGATTTAAAAAAGCATGCACGGTTGTTTTTTAACAAAAAACAGAAAGGAAAATTGCAGATACTAACTGTAAATATTTTTGTGTTGTGTTTGGCTTAAAACCACACTTTTAGGTGTATTTAAAAAAAGTATTATTTGGTTAATCCCATTTAATGAGAGTCATTTTTTCTAAAAATAATGTGTGTTTAGAATATGTACAGTTTTACATTGGTTTAATTTAGAGTTAAAAATGTTTTTCGACAGTTAATGAGCACAAAAGTAATCCACGAATGACTTTGTATTTTTTTATGTTTTGTGTAATGCTTATATTTAATATATATTTTTAAACGAATTTGTTTTTGGACTATTTATACGTACGTAAAAATATTATAATTATAATGGTTTTTGAATAAACATAAGATTATTGTATGTGTTGGTTTTTATGTAATTTGGGAATTCAAAATTTTGGTTATCAAGTTTTTATTAGCAATATGTTTATATTTTTTGTAATGTGCTCATTAATCGTTATTTAACATTTTTCTAGTTGTAAAAGTAAACTTTTATGCAGATGTACAAAACCTACATAAAATAGTTGCTGCAGTAATTGCAAAATTTACTATTGTCTTTTTAGATGATAACTATTTACACTGCAAATGTGTTACAAATATTTAATAATCTGATGCCAAGTGTTTATATTGATTAAGTAGACAAAAATTACTTTAATAATATTATTATTTTAAAAATTTGTTATTTTTCACAAACAAAAATCATACCTAACATTTGTAGAAACTAAATTCCAGGCTGTTATAATATTATATTTCTAACAATTGTGTACTGTGTAGAGTCAATTTTAGTATAACTTAATTTTTTATTTAGAAAAATAGGTGCAGTCAGATAAAATGTTTATAATAAGTTCTAAAGTTTTAGTCTGTGCAAATGCGTTTAATAAATACGCGGACGTTGTACGATGATTTGATCTAATATTCCTTATTTAAAAATATTATTATTATTATTATTATTAAGCTTTAATATCTCACTAGAGATACATTCAGCATAAAATACATTTTTATCATCAATATAAAAAAGGTAGTAGTACAAATAATAGGATCAAAATAAAATAAAATGTCATATGTTAATGAATATAAATATAGTCTATATAGTATGCATGTGATTTTTAAAAAAATATTCAAAATTGTTGTATATAGAATGAGTCATTATAAGGCACAACTTGTACTGTGAGATGTCCAAATTAGTTCAAATGAATGCGTAGGTGGAACAATTCCTACTTTGATAGGTGTCTTAGTAGTTCAATTTTGTTTAATTCTGGATTGGTTAATACTCTGGATAAGTTGGGCAGACATGAATTTTTGTATTGATTAGTTTTGGCTTTCATGTGCAGGTAAGTTCTTCTTGTTTTT
>JAKXYG010000252.1:0-2500 GCA_025895645.1 Cardicola forsteri
TTATTATTATTATTATTATTATTATTATTATTATTATTATTATTATTATTATTATTATTATTATTATTACATTGATTGACACTGTTATGAAATATTTGCGTTAGTCATATTTATTGATATCTACATTTTGTGTTTTTTGGTAAACATTTACGTATAACAAAATAATACTGGTTTTATTCTAAAAAAATAAATCTGTCAAACTGAACGTCTTTGCTTATTTATCAACATTATTTACATCTTATTTAACTACATAAGTTAATAAATATTAATTATTAATTTTAAATGTTTTTTCTTAATGCAATAAAAGGCATTGTTAATTTCCAATTTAAATACTGTTTTTGAATTATTTATACAACTATCAAATAAATAAATTATAATAGTGAATATATAGGTCACTGCCTTAATCACTCATAGGTATTAGGAATAATAATAATAATTATTATTATTATTATTATCATTATTATTATTATTATTATTATTATTATTATTATTACTATTATTTCTTCAACCCATACCCTCCAAAGTTCTCGACTCCAGCACAGTACAAATATCATCATATTAAAAGTTGTGTCATGTTAAACAAGCCCTAAATTAATTCTTGTAATTGACATAATTATCTAACTTACACTATATATATATATACATATACAACACTATATTACATATAAATTACAAATATAATTTTGTCGTTAAATGTCACTTGTAATCGAAGAATGCTTGCAAAATATTGACCAAATCAATGAAGCCAAAAAATTAACATTTGCGTGCAAATTTTGACTACACTAACAACTGCAAACACAAACAAACACATTGCTATTTGGTAATGGTAGTAGATGCAATGATATTGCTTGACTAATGAATAGTACTTTTCTAATGCAAGCAGTGCTTAGAAAATACAAGAGGCTTTTTTTATATAATAAAAGTTCATTTTTTATACCAATTAACTGTATATTTTATTTTTTAGTTATTTCTGCTTCAATGTTTTACGTGAGACATTTTTCAGTAAATGAACATTTTGCGAAGCCTAAAATTAGTGCTGGCGGTGGCACTCGAACCTATTCCCCCCCACCCGCTAAGTTGGAACCGAGCGCTGTACTACTAGATACATTGCAATTTGCCTGTTAATTGTTTTAGATGTAGTTTGCACCCATTTGATAGAAAGAAAGTGTCGTGCATCCTGTTTTTCTGGTTCTGCTTCTGTTCAAGTTGAAGGTAAACCTGATACAATCTCAATGAATTGTAATGGACTCAAGTCTTTAAGATAATTGGCATTCAAATCAAAAGTTTTTAAATATACAGCAACTTGCCAAATTTACCATTGTTTAAATTTCAACGTGCATTGAAAATATTTGACAATCAATCAACAGATTAGGATTTTGCAGATGATATTGGTATACTCAGTAAAACTGCAGAAATTATGCAAAATATTACAACACGTCTCAGTGATATCAGTTCTCGTATTGGCTTATGGATTGATTGATCAAAAACAAAAGTGTTGTGCACTAAGTCAAACAATTATTTGTCCATCAAAATTAATGGACAAAATATTGATACTGTTGATTCCTTTACATATCTGACAAGGATCATTGGTATAGACGGAATAACCGAAATTGATGTTAAAGTCAGACTTGGAAAGGCAATGTCAGTCTTCCATAGACTCAAATCAATATGATTATGTTTTTCTATCCACTTGAAGATAAAACTTCTTTTGTACGCATCAATAATCATTCCTACAGCTATATGTGGGAGTAAAACGTGGACGCAAACAGACAAGATTGATCAAATCGTGAATGTTTTTTATTACCGGTGTCTTAGAAATATTTTAAGGATTACATGGCGCGATCCTATTTCAAATAATGCAATAATGAAAAGAACTGACTCCCATTCACTACATGACATCATTACAATTAGAAAGAGAAAATTACTTAGACTTTGTTGTTGTTATTTGCTGTAATTGTTATCTTATTGCCCTACAGTTATTTTTAAAGTAAAAGGGTTTTGTAATAATAATAATAATATTCGACTCTTTTACATTGTTCTCTATTATATAAATGTGTTATCCTCATTTTGATGTTAATGATCCTGAAGATGCTGAGTAATGCTTATAAAATACGAATTTCCAATGATGGTGATATTCTTAACTGTTCATCCTCCATGTGGCGCATCCTGGACTGGGCGCCAACAAGTTTGGAGGGTTGTTAACGTAAACGCCACGACTTCACATTACATTTGCTTCAAATAAATGTTGACCAATAGTATTCATTTAAATTTTCCCACTTTTCTTTTATTATTTTACAGTTTTTATATTAAAAAAAAGTTAAAATTGTTCAATATATAGTATTGAACAATTATATAAATTGAATCTAAATAATAATTTTTCTTCTTATGCTTATTATTGCTTGATGGCCAGATTCGATACTGGAAACATATGGGTTTGAGTTCCTTTATTGGCACTAAATGCGAATCTTCATTCGGCTTTGCTGTTGAAAAATGTTTTCTT
>JAKXYG010000252.1:7500-19841 GCA_025895645.1 Cardicola forsteri
CCCGAAAAATCAACAAAAACGGTTTTGGGAATGGACAGTTGATGGCAAGAGAAAGATGGAGATAGACCACAGAAAACTTGGCTAAGAACCATTCGGAATGATCTAATTGCAATAAATATCTCATGGAATTAAACAAATATTTTGGCAAAATGTTCGAACATGTGGATTCATTTTTAACCCCGTTTTTTAATCATGAGACGTTGTTGTTATTGCTGTAACTGTTATCTTGTTACTCTATGCTTATTTTAAAGCAAAAGGTTTTGTAATAATAATAATAATAATAATAAAATATTCAACAAGAAAGATTTTTTTCATCAAACATAGTTTGGCTTAAAACACAATAATTGTTTAAAGAAATTGCAAAGCATTATTTAATTATATATTGTAAATGATAAAATAATTACTAATTATAGTAGGACAACAAAGATATTACATATTAAAAAAAACAATATATAAAGTTTTATAGAACTTAATGTGCAACACTGGTATGGTATTGTACTGTTTTCTGTCTTATGGATGTCAATCATATGCATGAAATAAAAAAAACATATTTTACAAACATAATACTTTGAAAAACAATTAGACATGTTTGATTTTATATTTAGTAAATTGATAAATACATGGTAACATGCATTTATAAACAAGATACATTAGAAAATAAATACTTTGACACAATTTGTTAACAACTTTTAGATAACTTGTTCAACAAAACAAAATACAAATTTAATTAATATTGTATATACATGTTTTAGAACTTGATAGAGAAATATTTCTTTCAAATGTATTCAATATATAATTTTAAATGTTTTTTTAAGGGAAGTTCAAAACTATTTGTCTAGTATATACCATCTATAAATACTAATATTTATTTTATTAATTATCCGCTTTGTAACGTATCAATTTATTGATTACTTTAACCAGACTAATTTAATTATTATTATTATTATTATTGTTGTTGTTGTTGTTATTATTATTATTAGTTGTTATTGTTGTTGCTTCAGTGTTTAATAATTAATATTGTTTATCAAATGGACATTATAGCGAAACCAAAAGACACACTGTATTTATTGTTGGTGGGGCGTTCAAACTCATGCCCGACGTCTTTTAACAAGCATAGCAGCCTCCTCAGCCGAACGTGAGTAATTATGTTCAAAATTTTTATTTAAAATCCAATATTTTTGGTCTTCCATAAGTTTTACAGTAATTTTTGCTTAGCAATCACAACCTTTGGATCTAAAGGAAAAAAAATTACTTAGTTATTTATTAGTCTAGCAGTACAGCACTCGACTTGGACCTCGGTGGGCATTGGGGTTCGAATCTCACCACCGGCCCATTAAAATGCGGGCCCAAGTTCGGCTTCGCTAAAATGTCCCCACTGGTTGAAAGATGCGTTTCTCGTCAAAACATTTAAATTAATCAACATTTAAAAAAATATATAGATTCGATTTGGTATTAAACCTGACACAAAATGCAAAATATTGAATAATTTTGGATATAACAAATTGTAAACTTTGCACAAACTTTATCGAACTACTCAAGTTTACACCCAAATCTGGTATCCATCGTTTGCACTATCAAACAAGTTACAAGCTTGGTTAAATAATTATTGATTTGTACTTATTGATTTAATTCAAACCTACTAGTACTTCTGCATACAGTCATGAAATTCATTTAAGTATTTCGACCAGTTAGTATTATTTTTTACTCCTAGTGTTTGATTAATCAAAAACCGGATTATTGACACAGGATTCACGATTGTACACGAGTTGAGTAGACCAAAACGCTTTTTAGTATTCGGATATCAAATTGTTTCAAATTTTCAAGCGGAAATATGAAATGGATAGTGACTTGTCACAGAAAATAATTTTGAAAGTAAGATAAAATCGAGATATATAGTGGAACAGTGAACAATTGTGGAAAACGAATAAAAATTATAAATATACAAAAGTAATAATAAAACAAGTTACGTATTACAATGTAAAAAACCTGTAACAATTTTCAAAAAAAGAAGAATAGAGAAAAAGATGAATAACGCCCCCAATGGATGTGTAGCGTGACGCGCATCTCACATCGCAATGTATCTAATTCGTATATAAGTAACAACTATTACAATCAATTTTTATGTGCTAAATGTTTTTGATTTTAAATTATATATAAATGGAAATATAATTAACAAAAAATATATTTTTATTTATCTTATAAAATTAACTATTTATAATTTTAATTTTGTTGTAATTACATTGTTTGCATTAATTTTTTGTATGTTATAAACTATTAATAACATTTTAAATTCATATTTTATATTTTCTAAAAGCAATTGAATTGTAGCAATAATTATTTACTTTTAAAAAATAAGGCAAAGAAATTACAAAATAGTAATGGAAACATTACTTTGCGAATATGTACAATTTTTATTTTACTGTGCCAAATGCTTTTACTAGACTGGAAGATTATATAGATCGGATCTTGCTGTTTCCATTGGTCTCCATTCCGTTTTATCCATTTCGGTTGGCCAATTTGTTTTCCTATTGGCCTCTGGTTTCAAACGTTGTGTACTATTCCTATTCCTATTATTTTGTTGATTCATGCTTATTTTAAAGCAAAAGGATTTTGTAATAATAATAATGATATTATTATTAATGATAATAATAATAATAATACTAATAATAATAATAATAATAATACTAATAATAATAATAATAATAATAATAGTAAAATATTCAACAAGAAAGATTTTTTCATCAAACATAGTTTGGCTTAAAACATAGTAACTGTTTAAGGAAATTGCAAAGCATTATTTAATTATATATTGTAAATGATAAAATAATTACTAATTATAGTAGGACAACAAAGATATTACATATTAAAAAAAAACAATATATAAAGTTTTATAGAACTTAATATGCACGGTTTTGTGCTGTTTTCATTAAATAATTTAAAATCATATTCATGTTTAATTTTTGCATAAACATTTTAATTCAAAATTGTAATATTTAAATAAATGTTTACAAAATTAATCATTTAACTGATAGAATAGTTTATCTTTTAAATATTGGGTATAATGTGTATGTGCCGAGATGGACACTGGTGGTTGGTAATTTATTTCAAACGCTTAATTTTTCTTTTAATTAAGCGTAATAAAGTTGTATTTTAGCAAAGTAATTATTCTACAATAACTTACGCTTTTGTTAGTCATAATTAATTAATTAATTAATTTGTTACAGAACAAAAATATTTGTGTTTTGTGGATTGTAGAATAAATAGTATTCAAATGAATAATTAACGTCAATTATAATTGAAATGAATATAAAAATTGGATAAACTACAGGGGCTAAAATGGGGCCTGTCAAAATTAACGCATTGAAATTGATTGACTTTCCTTATATCACTTAAGCATATTAGGCACATCGATATTGTACTAAAATAACCATTAAAAATCACTTTACCTATACTAATATTCAAAACACTAAAAATATTTTTTTTTACAAATAGCATTACCAAATTCTCGCTTAGACTAAAAAATGTTTATGCAACTACAACTTTAAATAAAATAATTATTTTTTTGTTTGAGTATGAGTCTGTATACAAACAAAGAAAAGTGTACCAGATAACATTAATTTATAATAAAATAATTCATTTTAAAAATTGTATAATATATAAAATTTAAGATAATTTATTATGTAAAATAATTAAACACGAACGGTTTGTACTTTAAAATACCTTGTTTTATTAATCGAATGAATTTTCGTTAACTAAGAGTTAGAAGCTGATTCAAAATATCCCCTGTTGGAAGAAGTTTCCCGTAAAACATTTCAAGTAGTAAAAATTAAATTATAGTGTTATTTTGCGGTTACCGAGTTAAAAATATAATTAATTTAATTGATTTATTTTTAATGGTTTTGTTTTTAAAATAAACCCTTAAAATAAGTATACATTTATTTATATTTATTATCATAAGACATTCTATTTCATTTTGTTCCCATTATTTGTACTATTACTTTTTTATGATTTTTTAATGTTATGTTGTTATCTATTTTCATTAATAGTGAAAATGTATTTTTTACGATGAATGTATCTCTAGTGAGATTACTATTATATTATACAAAACCCTTTTGCTTTAAGAATAAGCATGGGGCAATAAGACAACAATTACAGCAAAACAACAATAACAAAATCTCGTTATTTTATTAAATGGTCTGCAAATCGAAGGTAACTCTTTCGGCTTTCACTCAACTAAATCTGTAATATATCCGGGAAACGTTGCCGGGGTGACGTCATCTTTCGACCCCGCCGCAGTATTATAGGTGCGAATCCCCCCGTATGTAACCCCTTTGCGCTCCTTTATCCGGGCGGGAATTTATTTAGATAAATCATTTATAGTAAACTAGGTATGTATTAATTGAATAAAGCTAAATGTAATAATAATAATAATAATAATAACAATAATAATAATAATAATGATAATAATAATAATAATAATAATAATAATAATAATAATAATAATAATAATAATAATAATAATAATAATAATTTTTAAAAGTAAAACATGTTTTAAACTTGTAGCGTTACTATTGTTTAACAAATATTTTATTGATTATATTATTTTGTAAATCCTATTTTATTTAACATGCTTATATTTTAATATTTACAATTCTCAATTTTTGTTAATATTATATTTATTGTTTTACTGCACCGAAAAGTGCTGGATGTTTTTATTGGCATGTTTGTGGAATATAACGTGGTTTGTTTAACTCTAAACATTTCTGTATTTGTCCGTTTATTTCGTTGTTTCTGTGATGTATAATCGTATTGATTATTTTTAATTTTAATACATTTAGTATTGACGTTTATGTTTTGATATAATAATTACGAAATACTTAATAATTCATGTTTTTATTTAAGTCAAGAGTTAACGATTGATGCATTTCTAAAAAATATTAACAAATAAACATAATCATAGTTTTATTATTACAAAAACAAAATTTTGATAATCGTTTAACGTAGTATTAATATTTCAAGAAATATTTAAAAGTATTTAATTTGTATAATTAAAAATAGAAGTTTAGTGAATTGACTCCAATTTGCCGGCTACGTAGCCTGGTTCACTAAACGCGAGATGGGAGCGGTTTGATAGAACACGCAACGTTGCTTGTTGACGAAGGTTGCGTGAATTTGCCTAGTCGTAATTTCTCTCCAATACCTTACGTCTGTACTGATTACGTGTAGTAACGAATAAGAACGCAAAAACTGGATTGGAAATGTTTATTGCCAAAGATTACAAGATCAGATCGTGGGAAAAACCAAAAGGAAACCAAAATGGAAGCGAATGGAAGTAGAATCACAAGACGTAACGGAAGTGCTCAACGGCCTGGGAACGGTTGTTTTTATAGCCATTCCCACTGGTATGTACCGTTGACGCATTCAAATAAAAATGGTTAATATTCGAAAAATATTTATTTTCAAAAATTAAATGTTAATTTTTGATGAAATAAAATAATATTGTTTATTATTTGCGATTTCGAATTGTCTTCGTCGATTTTCACCGCTACAGAAGAAAATAAAATAATTTAAAGTTTGCAACAGCGTTTATAAAGCTTTACTAATAATATATAATAAAATAACAATAGGTTAAAATTTTTATTATTAATAACAATTGATTAACACGTTATGGAAGGTAAGGTTTATTTACAAAAGTGTCTTGCGTAGTGTATAAATATTGAACTTTATATTTTAGAATTATTTCTAACCTAAATGTCAGTAGGGTTTATATTTTTTTGTAAAAGAAGTATTTTAAACCTATTTTTTAACTAAAAAAATATAATAAAATTAAATGTAGAAATTTATAAAAAAATAATGTAATTAGTAATCGTTTAAGTAGCACTAAAAATTTCCAAAAAATTTCAAATATATTATTTAATCTCAAATTATAACGTAATGCTTTAGAACATGTAATGTTTGATAAAAAACAATGCTTTTGTGTATATATTTAAAAATATAGCGTAATTTTAATAATTATTTTAAAATAAATTTATTTTTTATTTATATAAAGCGCAAAATCCTTCACTAGCAAAAAGCCTACATTTATTCAATTGCTTCTAGACAACACAAACCTTAATATAATTGTAATTTTAAAAAAATAATAATACAAATGGCTTAGGAAATAAACATTTTTAATTTTGAAAATTGACTATGTAATGCAAAATCGAATTGTACAACATTAGGTTAAGACACAGAGGTATCAATATCTTGAAAGCTTGAGGGAAATTATGGAAAACAATAAATATTACCTAAAATATGAAAAAG
The DNA here is from genome assembly GCA_025895645.1 of Cardicola forsteri. NCBI lineage: Eukaryota > Metazoa > Platyhelminthes > Trematoda > Strigeidida > Aporocotylidae > Cardicola > Cardicola forsteri. The sequence goes on from JAKXYG010000252.1 coordinate 13,804, forward strand.
GTATAGTCTTTATTATCTTCTTTTATACTTGTAAACATATTTTATAGTAAAATTTATTTTTAAATAAGTAATTTTCTCTTTTTTACTTCTTGTTTTTGGTCTAAATTGAAATTTTGTAATAATAATAATAATGGTAGAAAATGTTAGTACCAAAATTAAATGAAAATTAATTTGTTATCTCCTATTGTTTTTTCACAAAAATAAATATCAAGAATTAAAAATAATGTAAAGTACTTAACATTTGGTTTATATTTACTTCAAAATATTTATTTAAAAATTATATTTTAAGAACAACATCTGTAGCGAACAAAATTATAAAGAAAACTGTTTCAAATGATTTTACCAATTTTTATTATTAGAACAATTAATTTTATTTCCATTATTATTATTATTATTATTATTATTATTGTTTATGCATTTTGTTTTATTGTATCGAGTTTTCTAGAAGCTTTTTTTAGTTTCACTTTTGATTTGACTTGTGTACGTGACCATGAGTTTTAACTAGTAAACGCTCCTCCCTTGTTTGTCTTCTTTCTATCTAGTTAAGGTGGACAGATTAAATTTTCGAAGGTATAAGCGGTATCAGTGCAAATAGTAATCAGGAGTCAGACCATAATTTATAGTCATCGATACTCTAAACTGGTAAGGATGAAAAGAGCATGCAACCTCATAATTTAAACAACTCATTTTTACAACCATTTTCATCGTCATTGTTGTCAGCAGAAGTAAACATGGTTAAACATGAAACACCGAACAAACCAGAGAAACTATACAAATTTCTGTTTTTATCAAATAATCTAGAGTTGTGGTTTGGCCTTATGGAATATTTGTTTATTAGCGATGAATTAAACAAATTTTTGTATATCATGCAGGCTTTACAATTTGGGATGTATTCCGAAGTAAACGAGTTGGTTTTGAAACCCAGTGACAAATATTATTTTTATTTGAAAGAATTTATTTTGCGCAAATATTCCAAAACTACTGCAAAAATACATGTTTTTATAAATAGGAAAAGAGGATTGAGTGATTGAAAACCCTCAGAATTCACGAGGGACATTAAAAAAGAGGCATCGGATTTGGCTCTGAACAATACGTAGATGAGAGAATTATGGTTAAGACATTTACCAGCTGACGCTCAGGCTGCGTTAATCAGTCAGAGAAATGTTTCATTAGACTAACTAGCAAATATGGGTGATGATATAATACAGATTACAAAAGCACCTTGGTACCTTGGCAAGTATTGAACTTCAAACCCCAACAGTAGATCGGGGAACGCAATTTGAATCTGCACTTTTTAAACCTGTGACGTTTTTGTTGGTTATGGAACGTATTCGTACTACGGCTTACCATCCGGCTGCAAATAGCTTGGTTGAACGGTTTTATTGACAACTGAAATCTGCATTAAAGGAGGTTGGCAATTCATCATGATCTGAAGCATTACACCTAACACTTTTGGAAATTCGTAATTCAATTAAATCAGACATAGACTGTACATTTGCAGAGCTAGTTTACGGGACAACGCTATGCTTCTTCTAAACATCCATATCAGCGTTCATAACAAACGGAAGTTACATAATTTTTATGATTGGTTTTTTTATTAATTCGTATGCTTAATTTCATTAAAAATAATAAATGTTTAATAGTTAAAATTTTTATATATGTATATGTACATTCAACTTTGAGCCAATTGTGACGTTATAATAATAATAAAAATTAAAATTTGATTACTTGAAAATATGTTTAATAAATAAAATAACAATAATAATAATTTATTAAAATTGTAAAATTAATTTTGTTTTGCTACGCTATTTTTTAAAGAAATTTATACATTCGCGAGGTGAGGCGCGCGTCACGCTACACGTCCATTGTAGCGTTATTCATCCTTTTCTTTTTTCTTCTTTTTTGATGATTATTGCAGTGTTTTTGCATTGTAATACGTAACTTGTTTTATTATTATTTTTGCATATTTATAATTTTTGCTCGTTTTCTATCATTGTTAACTTCCACTATCTACCTTGATTTTATCTTGATTTCAAATATTTTTTCTGTCACTAATCCCTCTTTACCTCACCATCCATTTCAATTCCCCCTGAAAATTTGAGACAATTTGAGAACCGAGTATTAAAAGGCGTTTTGGCCTACTCAACTCGTGAAAAATCCTGAATCCTGAATATTTTTATTGCTTGTTATTTAGTACCAAATTAAACGGGAATATATCAACAACCTCATCGACAACATACCAAATCGTCTAGATCAAGTAGTCAAAAAGAAGTTAAAGTTGCTATTAGATAAAAGTTTGTAAATAACCGCATTATTTTGATTAGATTTAATGCCAAATTTGTAAAAATAACGATTGTGCAAATGTATGTCCCTAGTAAGGCCACCAAGGAAACCCAAAATATGTTTTTTACAATTATTTACAAATTTTATTGAATAAAGTGCTCAGTTACGATTGGTGATTTTAATGTCATGATGAATAACGGTAAAATAAAACACTTCTCAAATATTAGATCAAGTAACTATTTTTATAACGTAAATGTTGTTAACAATAGGTTGTATTGCTTAAAAATTAGCGTGGGAAAAGAAAAAGTAAAATATTTCGTTTTTACAAAAATACCTACAACAGATAAAACATAAAAAATACAATTTACTAAATGGCATTTATTAAATCAACAAGTTAATAAATACTACAACAATAACAAAAGCAAATAACAGGTTAATAAATTTAGAAAAACAAACGCAGCAACAGTAGCAAGGGCGACAAAAATAATTTCAAGAATATCTATAAGATTGTGAAATAACCGTTAAATAATATAAATAGGGATAATGTTCTAGTTAAAAAATAAAATAGTTATCCTCTCGTATTAAATAATGAGCAATCGTTTGAATTAGTAAAATTGAACTGATAATGTTTTAACGCGACTGAATAATCGTCGGTTTTAATTTGTTTGTTTTCTGACATTATAATCTATATGGGTAAGCAACTACAATAGGAAGTTAATCAGTTAAAAATTCATTTAAAAATTTTTATTTTTGTCTTTAACGGGTATTAGATTTAATCATCATATAAAGTCCGCATACTCGTTAAACTGCGTCTAATACTTTTATAAATTCTGATTAAGAAGAAAAATACAATAAAAAAACTAAATGATATTTGTCAATAATTTTTTTGCGTATAAAGTGATTTTTAGTGAAATTGACTCCCAAGAAAGGCTACGTAGCCGGTTTCACTAATTAACACAATGGGGCGGTTTGGAAGAACAAGCAGCGTTGCCAGTTGACGAAGGTTGCCTGTTTAAGTGTCAATCGGGTTTCCCCAGCTCTCAATATCTAACGTTTTTATTAATTAAGTAAATAAATTAAGTAATAAATAAAAACACCAAGACAGGATAGGAAATGTTTATTGCCAAAGTTACAGAATCGAAACCACGGAAAAAACCAAGAACAAAAGATGACGATGCTGGAAAATATGTTCAACGGCGTTGGCACGGTTATTTATATAGCCGTTTCCACCGATATAAACCGTTAACACATTCAAGCAAAATGTTAATATTCAAGAAATATCAGTTCCAGAAATTAAATAAAATTTTTGTAATAAAATAAAACAATATTGTTTATTGTTTTCGCATTATGATTTTCTTCATTAATTGTTACCGCTACAGATTTATGTAATTTAAACGTTAAAAAATAGTAAATTGGAAGGGCTTAATGAAATAACCTTAAAAATGGTAAACATAAAAATAATGTAATAACATGCGAATTTGCTAATCTATTAAAAATCATATGGCATAATAAGCAAGTTTCTAATAATTTAAGTTAAGGAGTAGTTGCCATTCTAACTAAGAAAAACATTTTAATCGTTGAAAACATAATGTAGCATAACCGTATTGTTAGTTATTAGAAAGATGTTTTACACAACTGTTTTAAAACATTTAAATAATGGACAAAATAAACATTTCTGAAAATAACAAAAATGTTTTAAACCAATGCTTATTTTTTAATACTGAAAAATCTTTTAAAAACATTTATCAAGAGTTTGTGGAAATTGTTAAAGTATGTAAATATTATGCGTTTTTTATATTACATTTACAGTTATTGTGTTTGGATTAAAAATGGTTACATTGTTACATTTAAAATCGTTTCAGGAGTATTTCCAAAATGCATTTTAGTACTTTATAATTCTAATAATGATTGATTCTATTATAACATAGTTTATGAATAATTTGGTATATAGAATTAAGGTAACAATTACAGACTAATTAATTTAGACATTGCAAATAATATTTATTTCTTTATTAAAATACTGTAAATAATGCAAAACGTAATTAGGCATTTTTGTAACAAAAACTAGGTGTCAACTGTCAAAAAGCGGTTTTATGCACATAATGAATTAATTATATTCCCGGTATAATTGCTGTATAAAATATTGGGTTTGTCGATTATTTTTACGTATTTAAGAAGTAACATTAGCAAAAACAAAAAATAAAATTAATATTAAAAGCTTTAAAAAATGAGTAATAGTTTTTGTAGACTAACACCAACATAGTTATGTTTTTCCATTCGTTTAAAAAACTTATTTGTGTACATTGATTACTATTCCTTTACCAATAAGTAACAAAAAATTCATAATTTAAATTACTTGACTCGCTAGATGAGGCGCGCGTCACGCTATACGTCTATTAAAAAGTCATCAATCTTTTTCTCTTCTTTTTTCAAAATTATTGCAGTGTTTTTGCATTGTAATACGTAAGTTGTTTTATTGTTAATTTTATATATTTATTATTTTTGCTCGTTTTCCATAATTGTTAACTGTCTTGATTTTGTGTTAATTTTAATTTTTTTTCTTTGACTAATCCCCTTTACCTCACCATTTATTTTATATTTTCCCCTAAAAATTTGAGACAATTTGAGAACCGAGTACTAAAATGCGTTTTGGCCTCCTCAACCCGTGAACAATCCTAAATCCTGAATCCTAAATCCTTGATCAAAAACCACTTGGAAAAATTTAATTAAAATAAATGACATGTGAAGCTAAATAGGTACTTTAACAAAAAATGCAATTGTATAAAACAAAGTAAGAAAATTTGTTTATTTCAATACTTGTAACACATTTTAAACGTTATGATTTTAAAGAAAAGATTTTTATTTAAAAAATATTAATTTAAAGCTGTACCTATTTTTATCTACATAGTAATAAACATTATTTAAATTATTAATAAAATAAAATATTTAACAAATATTAAAATAAAATATTAAATTAAATTGTAGATTTATTAAAAAAATATGTTATTTTATTACATATTTACTTTAATTATTTACAATAATAATTATTAAATAATATTGTTTTTGACTATTAAATTTATAACAATGGTTTAAACAAGTTTTATAGTTGTTTTAAAGAATTTACACAAAGGTTGTTAAAGTCGTGTGAAAATGAATAATATTCAACTTTCATGTTGTCGGTTTCCTACGTGTCTTCAAAATACTTTCTTAGCATACTCAACACATTTATACGGAGATGAAATTGTATATAAAAAACCAAAGAGTATAATGATTTTAAAAAGATAATTTCTAGGTAATTTAAAATCTACTGCCTTAAAACGTAAAGTTTTTGCTGATAGAGGGGAAACGGATTTATTACCATCTTTGAAAATACACAATTGTACTGATAATATGAAAAATAATTTAAATCTTAGGTTTAATTTTGTCATTTTTAACTGTTATTGTTTTTAGTGTAGAAATAAACCGTGCTAGAATGCCTTTAAAATCAGATAATGGCCATTCAACAGTTGTTATTGAGGGAAAAAAAGCGATAATGGATGCTCTTTCAAATGATGTATCTATATCTTCATTATTTTTTGATGACGATAAAATTATTTATGATATACCAAACATCCACACTGTTTCAAATTTGTATAAATTGAACACTTCAATTCTTAAAAAATGGTCTAACTTAAGAAAATCGAATATTATAGGTTTGTAATATATATATATATATATATATATATATATATATATATATATATATATATATATAT
>JAKXYG010001412.1:0-188927 GCA_025895645.1 Cardicola forsteri
TTTTGCAGACGTTTTGGTTTTTTTTGGACTACCCTGAGTGATAATAACCGGTGGGGGATGTTTATCCCCGATGATGTGATATTTTTCTCAGATCTTGATTGAATATGACAAATATTCAGCCTTCGACTTGTGACCTACGAGGTTGTAGTAAGTCAGTAAAGTCAGGTATGCCTTGTTCCAAGTGTCATCTTTGGTTTCACGAAAAGTTTACAGGACTGTCGGAAGCTCATTACCACAACCTTGCAAATAGTGAAGTTGACTTTACGTGTATGAATTTTCTTTGGTCGATTAATTCCTCATACGCTGCTTCCTCATCTGATCCTAAAGTAGATGAGCTTATCAATATGGTTAAAGAGTTAACTGCTAGTAATTTAGTGCTCAAGAGGTCTGTAGAAGAGATTCAAAGCTCGCAAAGCGCACTTACTACTAGCTCCATTAAGAACACCGAAGAATTAGGCCTCTTAAGGGCTTCTATTACTAATTTTGCCACCGCAGTGAACAATGTCCCCCTTCCCAGTTTTGCGTCTCTCCCAAGAAGAGATTTTGTCAGCTGCCAAGCAATTTACAGCTGATAAAAGGAGGGGGAATAATGTTATAAGAGGTATTCCTAAATCTGCATTAAACTATAAAGATGTAGTCACTTATGCTATTAAGGCCTGTCATCCATTACCAATTAATATTAAGGTAACACGTATGACGTGTAAGCGACCCTTATATCTCCCCCCATACTTGTAACTTGCGATTCCACTGACACGGTAGCAGAGATTCCCAGTAATTGGCCTTTGGTATGTTCTCTTTTCCCGAAGCTCCAATTACATAAAGATCATCCCACTGTGCATAGGTAAAATAGTCATGCTAATTATGCGTATCCTAAACTTTTGTTCACCCCTTTAGTTAAGTTAACTCCCATTAGATTAGACAATAACTCCTGTATCTTCATTATATAGAATTTTCCCTCAGCGCCTCGGAGTCAGCCCCCATTCGTCCACAAAGTAAGCAAGCCTACCTCATTACTTCCCCATCCCAAATTTTAAATGTACTTTATACTAATGCCTTTAGTTTAGTCAATAAACTTAAAACTAAATCATTGATTACCAAGGATTCCCCTCATAGATTAGGGTTTTCTGAAACTTGACTTTTAGACGATATTCTAGATAGCGAGATTACTATTCCTGGCTATAATCTTATCCGACTTGATTCGAATAGAGGCAGATGTGGTGGATATCTGTTCTATGTTAAGACGGACATTAACGTCTGTGATTACCTTTTCCTCACTTAGAGAACAAGCTGGGCATAATTTTCTCCACTTAGCAGTCAATGTATCTGCTAAAGATCAAATTCTTTTCTCGTTACTTTATAGGCCTCCCTCACTTTCTAAAGAAGCAAATGAGACTCAATTTGTCGAAATATAACACGTCTCCTCTGTTTCCTATAAATATTTTATAATCTTTGGCGATTTTAATAGTTTCTCGATTAACTGGCACTCTTTATCTTGCTTTACCAACTCGATCGATACCCAGCTCCTCGAGTTTAGCATTCATAATGCTTATACTCAACATGTTTCTACTCTTACCAGATTCTGATTTGGTTGTACACCTTGCTTAGATCTTATCTTCTCAAACTCATCCTTTTTAATCGATTAAGTTAAGCATATGCCTTCTCTCGGAAAGAGTGACCATTCTCTCTTGTCTTTCATTGTTTATCTGCCATCTTCCATCGACCTGATACCCAAACCTAGAATTGAGTTTATACCTGATTTTCGTAGAGCTGATCTTTCCGGCTTACGTAACTTCCTTAGGCAAGCTGACTGGAGCCTCTCCGCTGATAACAATATTGATACTAAATATTCCCGTTCTGCTCAAATCATTATCAAAGGTATCAACAAGTTTATTCCTTTTAGCTATCCTGTCCATTCTAAGTTCAAATTTACTCGTTTTATAACGCGTTGCATTTAGAAACGCAGCGCGGCTTTTATAAGTGGACAGTATCTCAGCTCATGTTTCCATTATACTTATTTAGATCTGCGTAATAAGAGTGTTGCGTTAGTTAAGGCATTGAAAAATAAGCAATTATTGAAATCAAATACTGACAGAAGTGTTTTATTTAAGTTTATAAAACGCCAGAGATTTTGCGGTGTTTCCCGACCAGTGTTCTTTCCTCTCCCCTTCTGAGGTGTGTGCATCTCTCAGCTCTTATTTTAAATCAGTTTATACTACAGACAAGCTTTGTTATTCCAATTTAAATAGACCCTTTCTCTCTTCTGGCACACCTCATATTTTCACTAGACTCAAATCTACCTCCGGTGGACCTGATAGAATCTAACCACAGATCCTTAAGGAATGTGCTGATATCATCGCTCCCATATTAGTTAATATCTTTAGTCATTCCATCAATACTGGGACTTTACCTAAAGTTTGGAAGCAGGCTTCCATTAGGCCTATCTATAAATCTGGTGACAGATTCTCTCCAGTGAGTTATAGGCCGATTAACATTTTGTCTGCTCCTAGCAAAGTCCTAGAAAGATTAATCAAGCACTTACTCCTTAAGAATAAGTTGATTCATGCGGCTCAACACGGATTTATGCCACTGAGATCCTGTTCCTCTAACTTATTATCTTATGCAGACATCCTTACGTCCATTGTTGATCAGGGTCTTTTGATAGACGCGGTCTACTTTGATTTTGCTAAGGCTTTCGATAAGGTTTCACACCAGTTACTACTAAAGAAACTCACTTCTCTAGGCTTTTCAGCTTCTCTCCTTATTTGGATCAGAGAATTTCTACACAACCGTAGTTTTAGTGTTAAGCTTGGAAGTGACACCTTTCCCTGGTGTGCTGTTAGCTCAGCGGTCCTTCAAGGTTCGGTTCTGGGTCCACTATTATTGTATTTATTAATGATCTACCTGCAGTTGTTCACTCGAACATCCTGCTCTACGCAGATGATGTGAAAATTTGGGGTTTTAACCCTGATCTATTGCAATCTGATATCCAGAATATATTCAAATGGTTTCTTGAAAATGGTATCCCGCTAAACTGGTCCAAATGTTTTCATTTGCGTTTTGGAAAATCTAGTAATCGTTATTACGTTTCTCCATCAGATTACCCGTCCATATCAAAAGTGCATACTGTCAAGGATCTAGGAGTGATATTCAATTCTTCTCTCCAGTTCTCGGCACACCATTTCTAAGGCTTCACAGACATGTAATCGTCTTATGCACCTTTTTAGACGAAATCTTGGTAGAGTTTCTTCTGATTTAGCCCGGCTTCTTTATATGTTATACATCAGACCACACCTCGAATATTGTGTCCAAGTTACATCTATGTCGAAACGTGATTCAATATTGTTAGAAAAAGTTCAGAAGAAGTTTACGAGACTTCATTGGGCTTTCAAACATCTTCCTTATGGAGATAGATTGTCTAGTCTTAAGCTCTTCCCATTAGCGAATAGGAGACTCCAAGGCGATTTAATTATAGTTTATCAATAATTCAAGCCAGACTCCCTATACCCTTATTTCGCCAAATCTGATGATAGTCTTAGGGGACATATTTTCAAGTTGCGTAAGCCCAGGACGTACACTAAGGTTAGACAGCACTATTTTCCCATCGGGTTATTTCCGCTTGGAATAGTCTTCTTGTCCACATTGTTAATGTTCTTAGTCTCCATGCTTTTAAGCTAGCCTACGACAAGTTTGCTCTCACTAATTACATTTAATACTTCCTATTTGTGTTCGTCCCCCTTGTTGCCCTTTATTATTGTTTATATTATTTATATTTGATTATACTTTGCCTTCCGTTTATTCCCTGATATTTGATATTTATGAACCGAGGATCAAAAGGAGTCTCTTCTATTTAACTCGTGTATCAACCTGCAATAATCGTTAATTAGAAATACTTAGTAATTAGTTATTTGCTCACATAGATTATAATGATACAAAGCAAACAAACTAAAATACGCCTTTATTTATTCGCGTTAAAACATAATTAATTTAATTTAATTGTACAAACTACATTATTTGAACGAACAAGTGAACATAACTCGAATAACAAAGGTGTGATGCTCGTTTATTTTAAGGAAATATCAATAATTATAATCAAAAATGTTTAGTTGGTTATGTTACAAGCTGGATAGTTAAGTTGTTTGTGATTAAGTTTTATAAATTAAAATTGCCACATATGTTTCATCTGTTGTTTTTTTTTAAAATTTTTTTAGGAAATTCGGAGTTTGCTGACTTATTCTAATGTCTTGTTTGAAAGATATTTTAATCCCTTCTAGCAGTGCTAGAAATCGACAATGCAAGTTATTTTTAATTTTCAAAAATTTGGACAATTGTGCAGTAAATTTGTATTTTCCCCTGTTTAATTTTAGGTAAGTGTTCCTATATGTACATCGAGTATCAAACTTTTACGAAATACCTGCGATGAAGAAATTTTGTGCTTTTTATCAAACGAAATGGAAAAACGATTTTGTCATATTAAGGGTAATATTAATTTTTTGATTGATATTTTTTTACAGACAAAGAATATGGTCCGTTATTACTTCCTAATTCAGATTTCGTGTTGGGGACTAACGAACGAGTATATTATGTTTTTTACAATGTCATGTCTGTTTTAAAATTGAAGCGGGGTTATTGAAGATACGTTAAAGAGTAGTATTTACAGCAAAGATTTTAATTATCATTACGTTAATATGTTGAACGGCTTTGTGTTGTATTTTTTATTGCCATATGAGTATTTTTGGATAGTGATTGCTTGTACTTGTACTTTTATATTATAGCCCCAACGTACTTGTACCAATCTAGTTCGCAATTATGACATGGAAAAACCAATGTATGAAACAACTAGTAACAAGGTACCTAGTGTACCAATGAATTTAGATTTTTCAAAAACGTTTATTGATTTGTCAGAATTTGAGAAACTATGTGAAATATTTATTAACAGACGTATTGAAATGGGTGAGTCTTGTTAGTATCTTGGTCAAAATAATCTTTAGTGCCTACGATAGTTATACCTTTTATTCCGTATCTGCATGCGACACATTGTAAACTCAGTTTAATCCTAAACAGAAATTAAATGTATAGCGGTGTACCTAGTTTTTATTATTAAAAATGAGTATATATATATATATAACTTCTAAACTAATTGTGTTGAAAACGTAGTTATTAAACTAAAACATGGCAATAACATAACATACCATAAAGACGTCATTTGAATTATAAAACGTACAATATTATGTGATAATTAAAATACAAGTATAATTTTATGGATATATATCGTAACTAATAAAAAATTATATAAAACATTAACTGATTCATAATCTAAGATTGAGTAAAATTACCAGCATAGAATATGACTTCTAATATATTTTAAAACGCAAAACATCTAATTTTTAGGGTCAATAAATTGTTTTATGTATAATTTACTACAAAATATTAAATTATAAACGAGATGGCTCGTGTTTGTAACCACTTGGCTTAGGTGTTTTGGTATGCTTTTGGTTAAAATGCTGATAGGGTTTTATGTAATCTAAATTTTAACAAAATAGACAAATATTTGTTTGATTTAAATATCCTTATACATATTAAGTTTTATTATACAAAAAATAAAATAAATAACATTAATAATAGAACTATTAAATATCGATTTTCAAAGTTATAATTATTTTTATTTTAGCCCGTGTTATGGTTAAATTAAGTTTTTTATCTAAACAAAATAAATTTAAATACAGTTGCAATTAATTTTGTAAAAATTACAATAAAAATGATTATTTTTATGAACAATTGTAACCCTGGCATAAGTAAAATACATTTTAGTTAAAAAAATATTGATATATTTTACTAGAAAAAGACCATTGTTTAAATTGGTTAATGTAATTTTTTACATAAGGGTTATTTAATACTTTTTATAAAACCAATTTAATATTTGTTGCTTACATTTATTGTTCCAACTGTAAAATTTAAAGTTTGTACAAAAATGTTTATACACAGCAACTTATTTTATTATCCAACGTATTAATCCTTTTAAGTCAGTGTCTTATTAGCTACAATTAAAAGTAATTAGTATTAAAAACAATTTTATTTTACTATTACAAAACATAATTTTGATGCTTTAATTTTGTAATAAAAAATTAACTAAACTTCCTGTGATAAAGGAGATATAACATGTAATATGTTCTGCTTCTAGGTAGAAAGTAACTAAATTTGTGTTAGTTATATTTTATAATTTAACAAAATAATGTATTTTATTATTTTTAAGTTAAATAATAGTTTTTTAACAAACAAGAAATAAAATTTTAATATTTTTAAGAAAATACCTAAAAACATTATTATAATTTTTAAATCGTTTTAACAAGATATACTGTATTTCTAATTTTAATTCGTATGCAAATATTAATTTTTAACTTAAATTTAACAAATAAATATTTTAAAGTAAAAACCGAATTAACGTTTTCAAAGTAATATTACAAAAAATCGGTTTTTAAAATATTTCAAATTTTTGGTTACTATGGTAACTTTTGAGTATAAACATACTTTTAAAAATACTTATTGAATATTGAACTATTTAAAAAATAATTAATTATTTTTTAAATATGGATTAATTAATGTTTTTTAATTTTAATTTTTTTAGGTAATAACAACACAACATTTTGTGTTGTAGAAACGTAAACTTTAGGAATTAAAATGCATTTTTGAATAATTATTTTAAACAAATTAATTAAAAAATTATTAATTATTATTAAAAAAGTGTTAATTGCGTTTAGTTATTCCATTTATATAGGTGTTGTTTTTAAAATATGCTTTTTTGGCCAACTCGGCATTTTTAAATAAATATTTCTAAGTAAATATAAATTAAATATTTAATATTATTTTAAATTCTTAATAATTATTTTTACAGAAAAACATTAAAAGATAATAAATTAATTTTTTTTTGAATTCTCAACACTAATTCATTCAAGGGGTGTATATATACTACATGGCTGTTTGTCTATGATTTTTGTTAACTTTGGGATCGTTACACCGATGTTTTTGGCTTTGAGACTGCATTATTTCTTTGATTTTTAGGATGTGCACGATTTCATTTATACAGAAATAACTTTTGTCTCTAAGAGTACATTAGGTCCGATTGAAAACTCTTAATTTTAACAGAGTGTAACGATCTATTTACACGGGTTCATTGACAAACGTTTTTCCTATTGTTTTTGTTTCAACAATAACATTTTTTTAAAGACAAGGCTACTAGTCGTACTTCTCATTTCTTAGCATAGAATCAGTTAGAGTGGAGGTAACAATTCAGTGAACAAATGTATTTATAATTGTTACAAACAGTATATAAATAATTATTGCTTTCATAATTATTGCAGGTTTATCTCAAAGCGATGTAACCATTTCTTTGTCACGTTTATACAATATTAATCGAAGTGCAACTCTTATATCTCGTTTTGAACGAATGGATTTGAGTCTGACAAACTTTTTTAAAGTTTACCCAATTTTACTAAAATGGGTCAAATACACCGAAACAGATGACGGTAGAAACGCTGTGATCCACAGTATTCGATTAAACGAAGAAGCTGGTGTCGTATCTAATGACAGTGCAGGTCCTTCTGTGAATGAAGGTCACTCACAAGTTAGTTTTGAGTAAAAGAATGTGGTTTAAACAGAGTGATTGATAAATTGAGAAGAAAATAATAAAATCAATTCGTAATTCATTAAAATGAGATTTGTTATTTATGTGGGACCGAAAGGTGGTGCAGCTTCGCAATCATAATTTAATCATGATACTCGATTGGGAAGCACTGTTTGAGAAACCAGTAATTTTGCTTAATTTTTTATATAGATTCTACATTTTATAGATGCCAATGATCCTGATGATTTGAGTAATGCTTTTAAAGTCTTAATTTCCAGTAATGGTGATATTCCTGACCGTTGCCTCTATGTTGCGCATCCTGGATTAGATGCACCTAAGCAGGGACCGAGTACATAACTGTATAACTGGACTTCCGCTTCGGTTGATGAGTGGAAGCATACACCTAGGGCACTTAAAAGGTATTTTGAGGTATATATATACCTAGCGTAGCCGTTGCGCTAACAATGACAAAATATCATGAGATTTCGTCAATCCTTACGATTAATGGCGCCGTCTACTAGCCACGAAACGTCGTTATATTTCTACGCTTATCAAACCATTGGAGTCGATTGTTTAATATGCTGTACAAATACAAAGATAATGAATGTGTCACTACCAACAAATTGAATGACTTTTATGGTTTAATTGATGGTAAAAAAACGGGGATTGATCATTGTTATTAACTGTAACTTAGTTATTAAAATTTACAGAAACACAAAGTGCACGTTCATTCAGATAGTGATTATTATTTTTACAGACACTGTTATCTTCATTTGAATCTACTCTTCCAAACAGGCGCCAACGTACCTTGATTTCTGAATCAATCAGAAGACAATTAGAATCAGTTTATCGAGATGTAAGTTTGATCGTACGAAAAGTTTTTTGATTTAAATATTTTAGTCTTAGACTTCTAAAGTTAGTTTGCTGGTAATGATTAAATTTTTTTAGTTAAACTCACATGTATGACCACCTCTTACATAGACATGGATAGCTTTACATCAGCCTGTTCAATAAAACGTCACATTAGCCAAGATATTATGTTGGGAAGTTCTATTAAGGAAATTAATATTATTTTTGTTTAAGGTATGATATCTTACGAATTAAGCTCATTTTCATGGATAATACTTTTCAATTAGGTATTGTAGATAGTTTGCATTTGAGTAGGTTTAATCGCATCATCAGTTAGTCTCATTTATATGTTTTAAAACTGTAATACTGTTGAGTTATCGTATGTCAGGAAATGCTTAGAGAATCGAAACAATCGTCATATGATGATGGCATTAAGATGACCTCGATAGTTTTCTAAAATTCCATTTAGATATTTCTATAAGGGTAAAAATTTAAAGCGTTTATAAATTTCTATTTAAGGAATCAATTCTTGATGTGTATTGCTCTTTTTTTCAGAACCCGAACTGTTCACGATACGAACTGCGAAATTTAGCTAAAAAGTTGCGACTGGAGACATACGTCGTTCGAGGATGGTTCTACAATCGACGTCAACGTGCACATAAGGTCTCGAAAGATGAAGATTGAGTTTTAATTTATTTTTTATTGATGAGAATTGAATATTCTTCAATTAATTTGTCTATAACTTTATATAAAAAATATTAAATTTTAAGTCTGCTGGATGTTTTTAAAAGACTTGCAGTCCATTATCTTTTGTGTTTTAACAAAATTGTTTAAGCGAATTGGATAGTATAATGGTTTATGTAAATCTGAACAAGACTATTAACTTAGTGAAAAACAAAGTAGAATTTATTCTGTACTTATATTAGCATGATAATGATCTTGAGGATTTGAGTAATGCTTCTAGTCTCAATTTCCAATGATGGTGATATTCCTGACTGTTTCTCCTCCACGTGGTGCATCCTGGACTAGGTACTTATATGCATCTTGACAAATAACAACAGGGACCGGTGTACTTGGTTCCCGCTTTAGTGGGTGGGTGCAAGCATACATCTAGGATACTTAAAAGGTATCTTAAAGTACACGTATATCATATGTAGCCGAGGGCTAAAGGAGATAACTCTGACAAAAAATCAGGCGGTCTTGTCAACCTTTGTGAACAGTGGCGACATCATAAGGATGCCGTCTATCAGCTAAGAAACTTTGTTATTCTTCTACGTTTGTTACGCTTATCATGTCATCGAATTCGATCGCTTTATATGCCGTGTAAATATGAATAATAATGAAAAGGTGACCACGTCACTAACCAAAATGAATGAATGTGCTTATATTTAACGAAACAATAGATAAATGACTTAAAGTGGAAATACTCAGTTGATCGTAGTGATATATGCTTTTTGTCATACAAATTTGGTTACCACGATGTTTGGTCGTGACGTTTGTGGGATTAAGGGACTAAAAACAGTAGCCGATGTCATTAACTGTTTAACATCATTCATTTAATTAATAATGTCCTAAATGGAATTAAAAATTTTGATATCTTAGGTGGATAGGTGTAAACTAATTGTGTAGCTAATCAATCTTATATTATACAACTTCAATACTGTCGCGTTGTCCGATTACACAAAAGAAGTAGTGACTACGTTTTGGATTCAAGATCTCTCATTCAGCTACAATAACTGCTTCATTTTTGTAGGAGCATTTAAGATTAGAATTAGTGCCGTTTTGACCCGGCAATATAGACGACAATAATTATCCGTTATAAACGCGTTTCAGTCCAGGATACTAATGATTCCGAGGATTTGAGTAATATAGTCTCAATTTCCAATCATAGTAATATTCCTGACTGTCACTTCCACTAGGCGCCTTATGAACTAGGTGTATCTAGACTAACACGGCAGAGATCGAGTGCACAGGGGTATATGGGTAAATGGGCCTTCGCTTTGGCTGTTAAATGCAAACATACACTCATCTATGATATATCCTGTGTAGTCGTTGGGATATGTTTGGTATGTTTATGAAACCATCGGAGTCGATTGTTTAATATACTGTACAAATATAGAAATAATGAAGAGATAACTAAGTCACCAATCACACTGAAAAAACATTGCTTCCAGTGCCGGAGTGGTGTAGTGGTACAGAGTTGAATCCGAACTTAGGTGGAAACAGTTGAAACATTTCAATTATGAGCACCTAGAGAACTATTTTCATGTACATGTTATGGTTGTTAAAATGAACACACTACATATTGAGAGGATATATATATATATATATCAATAAAGTCACAATCGTAATAAAATAACGTCACAAAATTTTCCAAATAAATAAGCAAATGCGATTCAAGGAGTGGATGAAGAAGCGGTTACCAGAACGCACACCTAAAACAGATAAAAATCACTGAATTTTTTAAGAAAATACATTTACAGACTGATGGCAACCGAAACTCATTATGCAAATTGTTATGAAAAAAATGATCCCTATGATAAAGAGATACAACAAATAAATAATCTGTTTACATGTGACATCATACACGTCCCAATTATTTTAAGTGTTTCTGCACGAGTTTCAGAAATGTAGATTTGATTTTTCATTTATTATAGACATTTTCATTTTAGCGTGAGTAATATACGATTAAATTAAAGTAGATTATAATGTATTTTAACTGGCTACATTTCTGAAATGTTTTGTAGACAATTTTTAGAAAGTGGGCATTTTAATGCTGCGCAATAAGATACAAATGTTCAAGACAATTTTTAAGTGCTTCCTGTGAAGTAATTACAAAAACAATAATTCAACCCGTGATTCTAGTTAAAAGATTTGAATATTGATATTTTTAATAATCAATGTTAACTCACCATCCTATGTACATTTGACAAAGATTTTGATTCGAAGTGGCCTCACGAATTAAATAGTCCACCTGATTGGATACAGACCACAATTGATCGCGTTCAGTTCCCGTCAGTTTCTGCCGAATTTTTTCCATCACATTTCGAGCACGAGTATTGCCTAGTGCAACTGATGAATATGCTGTACAAAATAAAATATGCATGGAGTAAAGTATTGTTGATTGCTCCAGTTAATCAACGGATTTTTCAATAGAGGTAATGTCATCATCTAATTGATAACGATGAAAGGAAGTAACATTTTCATTTGTTTTAAGGTTGTCATAACCGGAAAGTGGAAGTAAGAAAAAAACGCATATTATTTACATAATGCCCATATATAATGTGCGTTTCCAATTGTTCCTGACCTACTTGAGAAGTTTAACTATCAAGTCAAATTAATTTTAATGCAGAATATCCAACAAGAGGAAATTTTAATAACAGTTAACTCTGAAGTAAAATGGAATCCTCGAGGAGGATTTTTACTGCACTTACTAACATTCTGGCAACTTCTGCAAAATAAGATAAAGTTTAATCTTGTGCTTTGATAATTTATATATTGATTTGTTAATATCTCCCATTACATACAAAATGTTCCCATATCATGTACATCGCCAGTAGCCTCTCACAATCCAATCCAGCTGCTGACCTCAAACGGCTAAATCATAAACTCCGGTTGACTTGTTTACAACCACTTTCTAGCTTTTGCAGGTGTATCAACGTACTTTTAATATACAATACTTACGCTATTTGCATAAAATATTTTCATGTATTCGATGACGTTGAATGTACTATTAAATTATCTACGCCATCATCAACAACAGCAAAATAGTATATAAACATTGTCAGGGAACAACAGAAACTACTCACGTTCCGGTTTTATATTCAATTCTTCTTCACTCGGAGGTTTAGCAGAAAATATGAAACCCTGAAGGCCTATTAAAACAAAATAATAGCAATAATGATAATTATTCCAAAAACTTTATCTTTAAAAATAAGCGTAGGGCAATAAGACAACAACAACAAAGTCTAGTAATTCAAAAAGAACAAGACAAAAAATATTTCCAAGTATTTAAACATTCTACCAAACGTTTCCCTTGATTCTATGAAACATTCATTTCAATTAAATCTTCCGGAATAGTTCTTAGCCAAGTTTTCTGTGGTTTACCAATCTTTCTTTTACCATTTTCAATCGTTTATTTCAAAACCGTTCTTGCTGGTCTTTCGAGCGGTAAACGTAGAATGTGACTAATTAATTTTCTTCGTTCAACTGTACTGATATCATGTGGTGAACGAGAGTCGGTTCTTCTCATGATCTTATTATCTGAAATGTGATCGATCTGGGTAATTTTTAAAATAATTCTAAGATACTGGAGATCAAAAACATCCACCATCTGTCAAGATTGTCCGTTCGCTTCACATTTCAATCCCATATTTTGCTGTAAGAATGATTATTGATGCGTACAAACGAAATTTTGTCTTTAGGCGGATGGAAGAACATGACTATATTGATTTGAGTCTATGGAAGACTGACATTGCCTTTCAAAGTCCAACTTTAACTTCCATTTCATTTTATCTGTCTTTACCAATGATGCTTCCCAGATATGTAAAGAAATCAACAGTATCAATATTGTGTCCACTATTTTTGATGGACAAATAATTGTTTGACTTAGTGCACAACACTTTTGTTTTTGAACTATTAATCTGTAAGCCAATACGAGAACTGATTTCACTGAGACGTGTTGTCATATTTTGCATCATTTCTGGAGTTTTACTGAGTAGACCAATATCATGTGTAAAATCCAAATCTGTTGATCTGCCATAGTTCCATTTGATACTATAAGACAAATTATTCATGGACCGAGTCATAGTGAAATCGATTACCAGAAGAAACAAAAACGGTGACAAAATACACCCTTGACATACTCATGTGACAAGTTCGAACATAGTAGTATGACCACTTTTTGTTCGAAAACAACAACTTGAATCCTGGTATAACGAAGGCATAATACTCACATACTTCAACGGTATTCGATAAAATTTAACGATTTTCTACAAAGATTCTCGATAAATACTGTCAAAAGCTTTCATCAAATTAATAAAATTGATTGTAAGTGATTGCTGAAATTATTGACTTTGTTCAATAATGTTACGGAGGGTGAGTAGTTGTTCAATACACCATTTTCCTTACCGAAAACCTGCTTGTTCTCAAAGATTTTTATCTACTGCATTACTTAAGCAATTTAAAATTACTGTTCAAAACACCTTATCAGGAATAGATAATAAGGTTGTTCCACGCCAATTATTTCAATCATTCAGATTTCCTTTTTTGGGTAGAGTAAAAATTACTCCTTGTAATCACTCATTTGGAACATCTTCATTATGCCATCTCCATGTTTGAGCATCTTTGCAGTTACTTCATCACGTCCTGCATTATTGTTTTTCAACATTTGAATTGCATGGATCATTTCAGTTACAGAAATGTCATTAGTATATATTTCCGGATTTTGAATCACATTCATATCTTTATCGTTATCAAAATCTATGAGAGTATTTGGCATGGACTGATTAAGTACTTCTTTAAAATACTCTACTCATCTAGATGATTGCTCATTATCTGTTAGAAGTAAACGACCATCTTTTCCTATGATTGGAATATCGGTATTTGTAACTCCCGACAGTTTCACAATTTTATACAGTCTTGGAATCATTTTTTGGTGCTGCTTTATCTGCTTCTTTGTTTTCTAACCAGACTGATCTCTTTCTAATTTTGTTTTCTTTCTGAGATTAATTAGATTCCAAGAAACTGATAAAATCCATTGTTTCTTTGTAGAACTACATCTTCTATCAAGCACTTTTGCTGCACAGTCCGTAATTATTTTTTGACACAATTCCCATTGATCATCAGACTTCAAAATATATTTTTTAACTATTCTTAGAATTGGTAGTAATTTTTGTGGTTTCTATTCTCTTTAATTTTAAACGGAATTTTCCAACAACAAGATTGTGATCAGAACCAGCAACCTATAACCATTATCATTTATGTTATCAGCATAACCATGTGGTCCAACATTTGAGAAGTACCCAGATCTGTCTTTGTTTAAATAGGGATTAAATCTTGAGGATGTGGATGACGTTCGGCTTCGCTAAAATGTCCACTGCTGAAAGATGTTTCTTGTATAACATTTGAAATAAAATAAAATTATATATATATATATGTTTAAAAATGCTTAAATTACTTTGAATATTTTTTGCGTTTTATTTTTCACTATTTTACCAAGTCTTACATCTGTGCATTGCTATTCCATTATTTGATAACGTCAAAAATGATAAATGTCTTACCTTGACGTTCGACCAACATGTGCCCCGTGACGGTTTGTTTGCGCAATCGTTTTGCTGTAAACAAGTTGAAAACAAATATTAAAATGAAAAAAACTTGGCACAAATTTCTCCTGGGGTAATTAAAATACTACAAGGCAGCAAAACACCAACAATAGAGTCACAAATCATATCTTTGAATAGAATTTAAACTCACTACCCTAGATCAGACCAGTCAAATACCTCAAACCAGAATACAGAAGTCAACATATATCTTAATCTAATAGATGAAGTAGTGTAAATTTAATTCGATTATATAATTAAACCCAAATTGATAACATTTCACAAAAATGAAACAGTATGCTAAAAATTAAACCACGGTCTAAAAACCCGTTGCATAACTCCGCCCTAGTTAATCCTAAAGAAAAGATAAAAGTTGAAGCGTTTGGTTAATTACCCTGCCATTATAAAGCAATACATTATTGCTAAAGAAACAAGAAAATGAATGCACAAAAAATAATTTCAGTATAGGAAGGAAAAAGGAAAAAAAAACAGTTACAGCTAAGAATTGAAAAACAACTTACCTGTTTCGTAGCAACCAAACCACGGTCCGTTGCACAAGTGATGCCGCCAGGGATTGATTTTGTGCGGGTCACGCAACGAAATCGACTCGGGATAGTTGGGGTTGGTAAAAACGCGTTTGGGAGACGAAGAGCGGCGAGAAACCGATTGATGGTAGACGGTGGTCTTGCCGGAAGTTTGCATCATGTGATGCTGTAACATCAATTGATAATGTCAGTATTATTGGAATGTTAATGAGCCTGAGGACATTGGTAATGCTCATGTTTCTATATAGACCCCAGTTTCAATAATAGTGATATTAGTAATTCAGTACAATCAATGTGATGTATCCCAGATTAAAACAAAAGCGGAGCAAACAAAACTGAATACCCAACTATTAAGAACTACTTGGTGAGTCAAACTTTCTAAAAAGCGGCACCTTTCAACCAATACACTTTATCATTGATTTCCATGTTTGTGGAGCATCTGAAAAAAATGAACTTACGATATGTTATGCGTAAAAGCATTCGCATTTCCAACAAACGAAGAACAAATAATATTTAAAACTTGATATAATTGTGACAGTTTTCGCAATCATTTAATTTTAGTGAGTATGAACTTAACCAATTATGGATAAGTAACTCAATATAAATCGTTATACACTCAATTTCTACTTCGCTTTAGTCGCAATGAGAGTATGATTGTAACCGGACCATTTCTCAAGTCCAACTATACTACTGTCCATTTAACACTTGTTCCACCTTAGTTTTATTCCAGGATAAACCACGTGGAAATAAGTAGTCATGATTATCAATGTTAATAAAATGATAAGTTTCATAAACATTGTAAATGTTTTTCAATTTCTCAAGCTCATTAATACTCCCTAAATGGTGTATGCAAACATATTTTTTAATATACTTTGTTCGTAGCAAAAAATAAACTATTTACCTGATTATTAGTCGGCAGTTGATGACCCGCTGCAGCTTTGTGGTGCGTTCGTTGCAATAGCTCGGCATTTCTTAAACCACCCGCATGAATAAATTGTTTGTTGTTGTTGTTGTTGTTGTTATTGTTTGCATCCGGAACATCCAAAACGTGACCCATTTTTCCGCAGTTAACATTCAACTGAGACGAATCTACCGCCAACTTGTTGTCGAACTGATTGAATTCTTTGCGGTTTTCGTGCAAAACCCATTGGAGCAGTGGATCGTGAATGAATGCCTCGAGAACGGCTAGGAGACTTTCGCGATTTGACCGCATCAATGACATTACCATTTCGCACGTGTGTCTGTACACGCCGTCGATGCCAGTAACCTAAGACAGATTGCATTAGCATTAAATAAACATGTTATTAAAGGAAAATAAAATATTATATAGACTGTTTGTTATACAAACAATTTAAAGAATCCATTCCGGTGTAGAGGGTCTCATTACAAACTATACAAGTAGAAAATATTTCGCAATGGACAGTTGAAAATGGTAAATAACAGAAAATATGACTAAAAACAATTTGGGAGAAATCTAATCAAACTAAATATTACGTGGAATTAAACAAAGATTTTGGAAAATAGCTCAAACAGATGGAACAATTTTGCTGTCAAACGCTCTTTAGAGAGATATGATTGTTTTTGTAATATTACATGGCGTTTTAGGAAAGAAAGGACATGAAGAAAACTGCCACAGCATTATAGGAATTAATAAATTACACTGCTGGTCTGTACGTTATTAGGCTAAAATGTAATTCAGGACAAAGATGCAAGGTTATGGTAAAAAGACTTAGTCAATATTAGATTTCTCAAAAATCAAAAACATTAACAACATTCTTCTATCCACACAAAGAATACATTTTTGCCAGAAATATCATTTGCCTATAAAAAAATAAAATTACTTTTAAAACCAAATCTGTCACATGTGACTCATGCTTTTCAAAGTTTCAACATGTAGATATTTAGCGCCACAAAACAAGAACTTCCATTTTTAGTGCCAGTCATAATATACATACTTCAGTCAACTGAGGTAAAATTCATTGCATTTAGCCATTTCACCACCCATTCAAAAGCAATTATACCAAATCAATAAACTCACTTCCATGGCAGCCATGATCATTCGGGTTAAGCGGAATGGTACTTTCTCGGGAAACTTTTCGCGCATTGTTGCCACCTCAAAACAATCACCAAAATCTATGTGCACCACTTTGCCCGTTTCACGCGACAACATGATGTTAGAAGGATGGCGGTCACCTAAACCCAAAATGTATCCGACCATCGACATGGTGGCCATAGAGCGAATGAAATTTGTGCGACGTTCAAACCAGGCCTAAAAAATATATGAAAAAGCAAAATAAAAACTAATACTATTAACCATAATTTATTATTTGGATATTTTAAAAGTGGACATTTTATCACCATCACCCCCGACCAATTATTATTATTATTATTTATGGTTATTGGCTTAGATACTTCAGTAGAAGTAGCTTTCAGTACACAAAAAATATGTACAATTATAAAAATACAATACAATTAGCAGTATGTAACACCAGTCCAAAAATAAATAAATAAGATTAAATTACATAGGCTAGAAAAACTCAAAATTAACGTATATTCAAAAGTCATGTTCAATATATGCGTAAAGAGGCATGGTCTTATTTAGGAGACGTACTATGGTTAATAGTGTGCTAATATAATAGTATACATGAAATACGAATGACTCATGAGTGAGCATGACTAGTAAAACAATACCCTGGATGAAGGATAATGAATGGTCACAAATTAGAATGGGCAGATTACAAACAACGGTAATTGATCAGACCAAAAAAAAACAAATAAAAACCAACCAAAGGAAAAAGAATTAAAAAAAATCCTATTGGTCAGCCTCCGTGAGTTAATGTATGTCACGTTGGTGCATTCTTCTATCAAAAGGGGATTGTTTGACCTTGAAAATGCACATAAGGTGACAAAATCAATATTTACCTAGCACTATACGATTTGTATCGCGTCATCGTGCAAATTTGATCACACTTTTTGAAACCTTTCCATCCCCAAATTACGAGTAGTCACACACTCACCAAAAGGTTGTCTGACTCTTATTGGCTCCTTCTTTCGCAACATTTTCCCTTGGTTGGTTTTATCATCCATAAAAACATACTCATGATTTAGATAGGCTAATGTAAACGTCACTTTGAACTTTGTTGGGATTGGACAGTAACCTTGCTAAATATGGCAGACACCCAAAATAGTCCACATTACCAAAAGTCTGCAAAACTTCAACTTTTACAACGTGCACATAATAAGCGACACTTGAGTCAAGCTGACTTTAAATGTTAATTACATCCCGAATTAACCCCCCTCCCAGTGATCTCTATTAACCGCAAAAGGTAAGCAATCGGACGCCCAATTTAGTAATTCATTTGGACGGAGGGGATTATCATAAATAAAAGGACCGAGTTCACGTGCTACAATGTCCGTCCAAATTAATCGCTGGCCACCCGGTCTTCTTTTTCATTCGGGTAATAGTTGGACTTTCATAGCTATTCTGGCTGAATAAATGGGCAATATCCGTAAAACATGACCAGTCGCCCTTCTCTTATTGTGTTAGAAATACATGACCAATTAATGTTAAGTGACTTACAAATATCTGGAAATGATCGAAATATTTTATTAGTTATTACACGGTTGCGTTCAATAGAAAACAGCGAGCGAAACCATATGAATCTTAAACAACTTTGCTCAAACTGAACAAGCTTTTGTATATCCACTCGGGTGAGAGTCCAAGTTTCGCATGCATAAAGTAGAATAGAACGCACTAAACACATAAATATTCTAATCTCCATTTTTAATAGAAATATTATTCTTGTTCCATAAAGATTTACTTAAACGTCCAAAAGCTGCATCAGAGAGGCAAATACGACGCTTAATCTCTGAATAGCTGTATCCTTTGATGCATATAACAGCTTAGGTACGTAAATGGATTACCATTAACGGTGATTAGATTTCTGAAGGGAACATTCGCTAAAGCCACTGTTTCCTAGTATCCTTGGTGGATTCCTGGGCTATGTAGATTGCATCAGTTAAATAATCCCCATTCCATATTACTGCGTTGGACGACGTATATAAGGATTTAATAATGTTGACAACTTTGACAGGAATTCCTTGGTGATGAGAAAATTCTATTTAGTGAAACCGAACGAGGGCCTGCGTTCAGTGCTGATGGTAGGACTCAAACAAATATCTACCCAAGTTCGAGCCCAATGCTGTACCACTAGACCACACTAGGGTAGATATATTAACTTGACATACTTTTCAATGAATATTTAGAGTAAACAAAGAAGGGTTGGGAGTTCCTGCCCTACATACACTAAGATAGAGGTTTAGAAAATTAGTTAACCAATTAACTAACTAATTCATTTTTTAAAACTGCTAAGTTATTCAAACCAAAACAAGTATCAGTCCTGAGATAATAATCAAATCTAAGTGACGCCAACATCCAAACGTGCCTCAGAAGTGTGACTTTTGAGCCACAAAATATGAGCCAAATCGCGTCCGGGAGTTTCGCGCAAACCGCTTTCAAAAACTTCCGTTTTTTGAATGACATTTAGACGATCGAAATCGGGAGCCAACCGAAGCATTTCTCGATTTTCCGCGTTCAACACGATACCTGTCTTTTCACGATAATCTCGAATGAGATTGTGAAAAGTATCGCTGTTTGGAACCCAACCGATTAGACCTGTATTGGTTGACAAAGGAATGACAGACATACGTTGGATGCTGAAAAATAAACGAAAAGCAAACGAATTTCATTAAAGTTTAGTGCTAATGAGAAGACAATGTTTGTGCTAATTACTAAAGTCCTAAAAATTTCTACTCCATGCTTATAATTCTAGTAAATTCACCAATGCTTCCGTTTTTATGCATAGTAATAAATTTCTAACTTCGTACCATCACGTCGAGTAATCTTGGACACAAACTTAATAGAACAGAAATCAAATACGTACCAATACACCTGGACTTCTACGTTGGTGGACAAAACTTAGCATGCATACAGGATGCTGAATAATGACCCTACTATCCACCAAGTAATAAACGCACATGTCTATATGCGGTTAAATCAAATTAAGTGAGAAAACTTCTACAAGGAAATCAGTAACGAAGTTGTATTAAAGGGAGAAAGATAAAAACTAAAAACATCTGACGCACATCTAACAAGTCAATCAAATAACGGGAAATGCAGTTAACTTTTAATATTAATTAATAAATACAAAATAAACGTAGATTCAAAAACCATCTATGTACCAACACTGGCGTTGTTGCCAAGATATTTCACTCCCCCCCCAATTCAATTCGCATCCAACATCCTTTTCGTATAGGAAAGTGGAATGTACGGTTACTGTCATCTGTTTCGATACAGGTATATACTGCTACAGACATAATATGTTACAATATTAACATTACTGTCTTTAGCAAACAAGACTGGATTGTTCAGAACCGTTTTATCTACCTACAGCTTCCCAACCTACCGCATTGCTTCTCCTATCAATTTGTGCATGAAAACCAGCACACCATGGGGTAGAAGTTTGTCTATTGCCATCAGTTTACGGTGCTGATAAAATCATGCAAACAATGTAAGAACGGAACAATATTGAATAAATTCGCGGGTAGGTGAAATATGGATCTTATGAACACATTTTCCCAACACTCCGTAAAACATTTAACATTTTACTATTTCTGCTCTGAACAACACCCTGGTTACACACAGCAACTACGCTGGAAAGTTTTCCAAAGCCTATTTACCAGTATCAATTGTAGTCCCGTTTAATCAACTCAATAAAACCAAACTGGTTGTCTACCAATTCTCAATATCTTTATGCACAAACAAATATAGCCTCCAGAAAAAATAAAGCAAAATAACTACATGTTGAATTTCGAGAGTTATGAGGAGGAAGAATAAAAACATTGAGATTCTGTAGAAGATGAGCCAGACGTTTTTGCTAGCCAGAATGGCAGTGGAAATGTTTACAAGAAGCTGGATCAGCCATACCGTTAAAGTTGGATTGTCTGGCATTTCAAATAAAAACTGCTCCATTTTAATCAATCTTTAAACCATGCTGAAATCACAACAAGGTGGCTACAAAACCGATCCGTACTTAATACAGTACTTTCAGCAATTTATCCAATCTCCGTAGAACCCCCTATCAGTTTCGACGGAATTCCTTTGTCTTCAAATACGGTCCTTCACAGCTTGTTGAAGACCTCTGTGGCATCACAAAATTTCTGGACAACTCAGCAATGCCTTGAAGACTGGCACCATGTTACTATTGGTCCTGTTCACAAAAAGGGAAATCAGAAAATACCTGCTAACTACAAGAGTATCAGTTTACATTGCATAACTGCTAAAATTGCCACTTCAGCCATAGTTGAACGGATTCATTAGGAGAGGGAGAAGACCACAGATCCTAACTAAACTATTTTTCGTCCTGGTATTAGACGCGTTGATCAAATTCATATGCTTAGACACATTCGGAAATTTTGGGTAGATTACTCTTCAGCTTTCGACTCGCTAAACAGAAAACGTGATGGAATTCCGATACAATTTGTGAATCTCTTACGTCCTATGTACACGAACTCAATTGCTGCAATCCGCATATACAACATATCTACTACAAAGCCGTTTGAAATTTACAAAGGTGTCTGTTAAGGCTGCGTGACTGCCCCGCTTTTGTTGAACTGTAATTGATGCTATATTTGCCAAGATTTACGTACAGAAGGAATGTGAATACATTGGTACAACGCCCATCGCCGACTTGAAATAAGCTGACGATTATGTTTATCTAGCTCATAATGAAATTCAGCTTCGGCGTGCATTGGATTTCCTTCTAAAATGCTGTGGATATTGTTTAAAGATCAACCCCAAATATCACTCATCAAGTCGTCTCAAGTTGCTGATGCGAGGATTGTGTTACATGTTGTGCTCCTCAATGTCAAAGAATTTACGTGTCTGGGCTCTTCAATTATTTCTGACAATAAATAATCTAATGAAGTAAATCGACCCAAACAAAATGAACATTTTCTCTTCATTGGTTTGAGCAGTACCTCTATACGCAGCTGAAACCTGGACTTTTACTGATTCAAAGATCAGAAAGCTTAAGGAAATTGAAGCAAAATATCTCAGATACAATTGCCATAGGAGGTTGTACAAAAAGATCAGAAATTGTGAAATTTGAAATAATCTGCAATTTCATAATCTTCCATCGTTGTTATCGCAACAACGAAAATTGTGGTAGTTTGGATACGTTCTTTTTAAAATTCATGATGCAATATTGCTTATCGTAACTTCGGCTCGACCAAATGTCGTTTGGAAGAAAAGAAAAGATTATCAGAAACGTACTTAGATGGATGTTATTTGGAACAATCCTTACGCTATGTTGGCAGGGACTTTATCTTGGAAACAATGGCTAAGTCATTGGACTGACATATCCCTGTAAGCCTCCGTAAATCGTAAATAGTGGAAGGGTATTATTCGGAATGCTGTACAAACGTCAAATTAATAAAGGGATGACTCCACTACCAACGTTTGTTGTTGTTGTTGTAAAGTAAGTATTCTTTGTAAACAATTACTTTTTGTTGATTTGATCACGACAGTTGTTAGTCAACTTAGAATTTCCGGTTTGTACATTTAAGCGCTTCACTCAATGTTTACAAAAGCTTGACTAACCTAGTACAGAGTATGCTGCACTTCTAGAGAGTTAGATTTGAAACTGGGTGGATGTAGGTTTAAATCCCACCACCGGCATTAAACGTGGGTCCTCATTTGACTTGGCTAAATATCCACACGTTGAAAACGTTTTCTAGTAAAATATGTAAGCACTAACAACCAAAATAAAAAATATATTGCAACCGTTAATATATAAAACCGTTTGCAATAGAGTACACATTCAGGATTCCCTATTTAAAGAAGAAAAAACTGTTAACTGATTTAATAAATGTACACATTTCCGTGTTCAAAATACTACAATGACATACGTCAGATTCCGACGAAGCGTTTCGGCATTATTTATGAGCAGCGTATTGACTAATCCGAAAAATTGCATAATTCGTTCATCCTGCCGCGTGTCTTCGTGACCTTTGAGCAAAAAGACGTATTGATGTCCGTCTGAACCTAGCAAAAATTAATATTTAGAAAGTGCATTATTTTTGTAAACATTATAATGAAAATAGAGCTCTAATAACTTTATTAAAATTTACTTCCCAAATTAACATCAATCCAATGGCTTCCAAATTCAAGGATTAAGGGTTGTTTATTATAGTTTCCATATTTATACTAGAAATGTTTTTAGCAAATGGACATTGAGCGCAACTAAACCAACAGCGTAAATCAGATCTTCGTTCGAAATAAATAAGCACGGTTTTCAAATTTATAGTACCTTAGTCACACTCGTATGTAAATTATTGTGTTTGTAAATGCTGGTTGCATATTTACTTCAGAAATTAAATAATTATTATTAATTATTATTAATATACAAAGGAAATCAAGATAAAATCTGCCACAAATTGTCCTTCAGAACTTTCTTTCTAAACTTAAAATTTTTAAATGTGGTTGGAGACATAATCATCAATTCATCATTTTCATATTTGCACAGCAAATTAAACAACCGACTCTAATGGTTTCATAAGCGTAACAAACGTATGAAGATAGTAAAATTTCTTTGCTAATAGACGCAATCCTTGTGACATCACCACTGTTCGCAAATACTGACGGGGCCGCCCGATTTTTTGTCAGGGTTATCTCACTTAACTCAAAAGCCACATATAGTATACGTATACCTTAAGATATTTTAAAGTTCCATGGATGTATGCTTGCACCCCTCCACCAAGGTGGAAATTCAGTTATAACGCAGGTTAAGGTAATACAGTGCATCTAGTCCATGTGGAGGTAACAATTAAACATATCACCATCGTTAGAAGTTTGGATTTTATAAGCATTACTCAAATTCTCAGGAACAATGCATCCTTAAAATGTAAATAGAAAATTTATCAAAGTTTTAAGCGCTGAAGTCCTGTTCAAGAATGTATATAACCGTGCTGAAATGCGAATTTAAGCTCATAGTATCATAAACTAACAGCCTGGTGCACTAATAACCACTACGATGCATAACTAACGATGACACGTTTTAAAAAATTGAAAACCTAACCTGTTATGGTCAATTTGCGTGGATGTTGTTTCGATACGATAAAAGTCAAACAATTTTTAAACCCAGTAATGCGAACCAGAGGCCGATGCGGTTCGTAACTTCCGGGAACCGCCAACTGCCAGTTCTTGCCGTATTCTTGCAGTCGCGGTGAGGCAACAGCCAATTCCAAAGTAGTCATATTGTTCACTTGTTTTGAAAACTGTGGGATAAATGTAATAAACAATGTAGATAATGCGATACTCACTTAAAATGTTTGAGTGAGATTTAAAAAACATATAACTGTAAGTGTACCTTTCATAATGTTTTTTTTTAAAACTTGAAAACACTATATTTCAACATAGCCTCGATTATGGTTTTACTGCTGTAATACTTACGAATTCTCGTCGTTGCTTCTGTTCTTTAGCAACCACAAGAGCTGTCAATAACGCCACTTCAATACTTCGTGTCATCAAACTACTATACCAATACCTATTAATCAATTTAACAGAAGTTTGTGTAATGTCAACAATATCAAATCCCTCTTTACATACTACTTGACTTAAAAATTAAAATTTCATAATTGCTAGTTTTTTTCTAATCATTAGTTAACTACTAATCTTAGTTCATATCCAATTCCCTCGTTTCTTCTTGTCGAAAACCTTTAATAAACATACATATCACATTCCTTTTTATGTCCGGTCTGCTTCTCACAACCAGCGGTTTACAATCGTATGAGGCAGCCGTAAAAACAGTAGTGCTCAACATTTTTAATTTAAATCCAATTCTACTCTTCCAGACTGTAAATATACTGATAAATGTTGTACAAGACATTGCTAATAGCCCCTTAATTTATTCAGTTGTGACTAAAGAGTTTAAGCAGATAAATTTGCTAACCTCTACATTCAGTAGAAAGATGGACAGTTCCTTTCTATTTTAATCAATAAACATATTCTTGGTTTTACGTGCACTTATGTCAGCAGTAATAATCTTTAACAGTTCCAGATGTTATTAAGGTAGTATCATTTTAATTTACTTGTCTGTATACGTTCTATCTTTATTCCCCATTCGTTCCACTACATATTATTTTTATCACACCTTCTACATAAAGGCTATACAAAATTATTAACAATACAAATACAGTATTACTCCTGAATCTGAACATTCGTGTGGTGCATTCCAGAAGCTAAGTAAATATTCATAATTTTTCCAAAAATTATCCAAAAGTATGTTACAGATAATCCCGGTATAAAATCAGGTGACTGACAAGATTTGTACATATTCCCAAAACTGCCATCATAAAGACACAATTGAGAGACCTTAGGTGTATCGTTAAAACTGTCTACAAAAGCAGTAATCCAGATATATAGCATGTACTCGATCTCTGATCCGCTTAGCTTTAAGTACAAAAGGTACAACATAGCGACACAAACTCTAAAGTATTATCATCGTCGGAACTAGATAATACATAAAAATGGTATATCTCAAATCCTCAAAAATATTAACATAATAGAAATGTAGGCAAAAATTATTAATCAATAATATGATACGTTTCACTTCTATTCACAAAACGTACACTGCGATATAAGGCATAATATCCCTCCCAAGCTTGCTGCAAATCCATTCTCAATTGAGTTTGTTCAAAACGTTCGCAGCACACCCGACAATTGGCCAAATCATTGCCGTGTTCTTGCAGAAAAGACGCCTCGTAAATCGTTTCGTGACCATGATCCATAACCTGGTGCAGTGGATGCAACAACCGAAACATTTTCATAATGTCCTTTTCGATAAAGTAGACACGACTCGCATCCTCCAGTGACTCGGACCACATTTCAATCCAAGTGATTGACAAACGAATGAGTTCTTCGTTAAGCTGTTGGAGAAGGGGGGAGTCATAATGAAATAACGTCATTATCTTGAGAAATACTGATAAAGACCAATCACAAAGTAGATTCATTACTAATGGTCATTCATCGAACACTTTGGCTATAATTGGTCAACTTCAACCAATACACCCATTTTAACAATTAACGCAAAAAATTATAAAGGTATTAAATCTAAATTAATTTGTTATGTCCAATTGTTTTTTCGTAAAAACAAATATCGGGAATTAAAAATAATGTCTAGTGCTTCATAGATCCTTTATATATACTTAGAAATATTTATTTAAGAAGGCTGAGTCGGCCAAAATAGCATATTTTAAAAGCTACTTCTATATTAACGTAGATAATAAGTTGAAATTACATAATTTTTATAACAATTAGCCTATTATTATTTTGTGTGCTTAATTTCATTAAAAATGAACAATAACTAATTCTTAAAATTGATGTTAAACACATATTCAAATCTGCTCTGATTGTGATATCATAAAAATTATCAAAATAAACATTTAATTATTCTAATCTATATAAATAAAAATAATTTAAAAAATTTTTCTTAATTTTAAATAAAAATTCTAAAATAAATCTAATAAATTATTATTAACGTTTAACCTTGAGATTCCGCTCACCCGCTAATTCTGAGTTCTGATTGCATTGTTTTTGAAATGGAGAATAGTGATAAAAAATGTTTTCATCTCACCGAAAATAAATACCGTGTTATTAAAGAATTAAAAAATGAAGGATTTTCACCGAAAAGATTAGCAGATTTATATAGAGTTAACCTTTCAACAATTTATCGGATTATCAACGGTCAAAAACCACGAAATTATAATAATGTTGGAAGAAAACGTGTAACAACAAGTACGGATGACCAAAAAATTATTATAGAGTTAAAAAAATTATAATTAACCTATTTCAGAAACTAAAAAAAATAGTTTAAACAATTTTACATATTCCACTATAAGAAACAGAGCAATTGAATCCGGTATAGCTATACAATCACCTAAGATTAAGCCATTTATTACCAAAAAACAAAAGGATGACAGATTAGCCTTTTGTAAACTATGGAGTAAACGACACTTATGTTATTGGCGTTCCGTATACTTTGCTAATGAAACAATAATTCGGGATGAACCATTTGGCTTTAAAAACAAAGTGTTGTGTGGAACGAGTTTTCAAAAATATTCACTCCCGGTTGTTAGAAAGAAAGCCCATCCTCGACAAGTAATGTGTTGGTTTGGTATTAAGTATAATCAACCTATCAAACGGAGAATTATATCTGGTACCTTAAATAGTGAAAAATTTGTTTTAGTTATGAAGGATGTTTTTCATTATGAAATGCAGTACACTTACACGGGGGTTACTACTCTTTATCAGGACAATGCTCCATGTTATACGTCCAAAAAGGTAACGTCATATTTATCTAAGTTCACTATATTTGCTTTATATTTACATTTAGACAGCAGAGGGTCTAAAATCAAAAAAGCTGTCATTCACTCAATTGCCACTTAACAGCCCGGATATCAATGTTATTGAAACTTTTTTTAATATGCTAAAGCGCAATATCAATAAGCATACCGAAATTGAGGATTTATGTGAACGCATTCGGTTTGTTGTTCAATATGAGATAAAACAAGAATATATCAACACTCATCGACAGCATTCCAAAACGCCTGGATCAGGTTGTTCAAAAGAAAGGCGATCACATAGATTATTGAATTTTTTAAACTTTGTAATGTCCTTAATCATTTGGTAACTGAACAAATTGCGTGTAATCTGTATTTTTATTAATAGTTAACGTTATAAATCATGTTAATCATTTTACTCCATTTCCGATTTTGCACCCGTTGATATTTT
The DNA here is from genome assembly GCA_025895645.1 of Cardicola forsteri. NCBI lineage: Eukaryota > Metazoa > Platyhelminthes > Trematoda > Strigeidida > Aporocotylidae > Cardicola > Cardicola forsteri. Next base: position 28,183 of record JAKXYG010001412.1, read on the forward strand.
ATATTATTTTTTTTACTTACAATATATATGTTTATATAATTATAGTTTTTTATTATTATTATATAGTATTGTATATTTTATAATTGAAGTGACGTTTCTCTTGTATGCTATGTAGTTGCTAGAGAGGTTTTAGTTTAATAATCACTTTTTTGCAGTAATTGTTGTGAGGGTTGTAATTGTGAACCATTGTTTTTATATGTCCTCACACGTAATCCATGAGAAATGTTAATAAAGTATTTATGTTCAATAACCTTCTCTACCATTTATTCTTCTTGGGATTGACAACAAAATGCACAACCCTTAAATAAAATAGTGTGATGAAATTAGTTATTATACTAAAGCATTTCTAATAACCACATCAACTGGAAAAAATTAACTTTAATCATGCATTACTATAGTTTGAAATAAAACGCTACTGTTTAAACGGATTAACATAATAACCATTATACGCAATGGTTATTCTACAAAACAAATATAATGTTTTTGCACAAAAGGTTTTTAAAACTATAAAAGGTAAGTTTGTACAAAGTTTACTATACACAATACCTTATTTAGATATCCACAATATTAAACTTATTAAATTAGTGTTTCATTAACTATAAAACAAAATGTTTAATTTTATTACTACAAAATATACCTCTAGCGTTTTCTTTTTGTGATAAAAATTAACGAAACTTTCTGTGATTAGAAAGTTAAAACATAACTAAATTTGTGTCAGTTACAACTATTACAACAAATACTTCTGAAAATAATGGGAGTATCAAATATAAATTAATTTATGTCGGATTGTTTTTTCGTAAAAATAAGTATGAAGAATAAAGAGTAATGTAAAGTACTTATAGTTGCTTCATATGCACTTAGAAATATTTATTTTAAAATGTCGAGTTAATTAAAAAAGCGTATTTTAAAAGCTACTTTTATATAAACGGAATAACTAAATACAATTTACGCATTTTTTAATAATAAATAATCAATTATTAATTCACGTACACAAAATCATTATTTGGAAATGCATTTTAATACTTAAGGTTCATGTTTCTACAACACAACATTTAACGTTTTTGTTACCTCATAATAAGAATTTTAATTTAAATACAAAAAAATAATTAAATATTTTCTAATATTCAGTTTTTAAATAAATAATTTCCAAAATATATTGGTTACCATAGAAATAAATAATTCAAATACCAGTTACTTTCAAAACGTCGCTTTGGTTTTTACTTAAAAATATTGATTTGTTTTTAAATTTAAGTTAAAAACAATTTAAAAATTACATTAATGTTTATACAAATATTTTGGGTATTTTCTTAAAAATATTAAAACATTTTTTTCGTTTAATAAAAATATTGTGTAAATTATAAACAATATAATACACTTGTTTTTAAAATTTTTAAATATAATTAACACGAATTTAGTTATTTGCTAATACAACAACACAACCAAAGTTAGTGGTAAAGTCACATTTTCATTAATTCCAAATTTACATAACATCTCGAACAATCCCTTTCCAGTGTTCACGATTTTCAGAGATGTGTAGAGATATGTCAGTCCATCGACTTAGCCATTGTTTCCAAGATAGTGTGATAGTGCAAATGTGCATAATATCATCAATAGTGGGTGGTTTTACAGATATTGGATAAATTGCCGAAGGAACTGTATCAAGCGTGGATTGGTCTTGCAGCCATCCTGTTGTGAGTTTAGAATGGTTTAAAGTCTGATTAAAGTGGAGTAACCAGTCTTCGTTAGAAATGCCAGATGATCTAATTTTAACTTTGTTACCACGGCATAGCTGATCCAATTTCTTGTAAACTTTACCACAATTGTTATGGCGGATAGAAACCTCTGGCTCATCTGCACAAAATCTCAATGTTTTTGCTCATCCTCCTCATAACAATTTCGAAATTCCGCACGCAATGTCCTTGCTTCACTTTTTCTCAAAGCTTTCTTTGTTTTGGTGGACAACTAGTTTGGGCCTGTGAAGTTAATTGAACGAGGAAGCACCAAACTAACTGTATCAATCTTTTGTTTCAGAGTGTTCCAAGACTGATTTATTTCCATCACAGTTTGGGACAGCAACTGAAGCTGCTTTGGCAAACTTTGCGGCATAGTTGTTGTTTCTAAGCAGGGAGTAATCCGGAGCCGGAATACCAGGTATAGTCTTGACAGTTGTTAGACGTAGCCGAAACGAACAAGAAATAAGTGAGTGATCAAAGTCATTCTCACTACCCGTTTGGCAGCCTCTATATGCTCGGGAATTTTCGATTGCACTGAGCCAACGTTTACTAACCAAAACGTAATCGATTTGGAAGGAATATCTACCAGAACTTGAACGAAATGTCAAATGTTTCACAGGGTGTTGGAAAAATGTGTTCGTGAGAACCATATTGCACCTGGCCACAAATGCTTTTAACCTTCTTCCGTTCTGACATTGTCCAAGGGCCTATACAGGTTTGGTTGATATCATCCCTGTTAACTATGCCATTAAATTCTCCTCCAATAACGACTTGTAATGAGGTCTTGAGATCTTCAAGTTGCTCAGTGATTATTGGTGGGAGTATAAGCATTGATCACAGCCATTGTATACTTGGATACGCGAATATACTAATCGTGGGGATATAGCTTTCCAGTAAATTAACGCACTGGCAGCTAATGAGGATAAAAATGCTACCCCATAATGTGCTGGTTTAGTGCACAAGTTGATGGGACGAATAATGCAGATGTTAATTGGGACGCTGTAGGAAGACAAAACGGCTCAGAACAATCCAGTTTTGTATCCTGGAGACAAGCAAGCTCTATGGCAGTATACGCTTGGGTTGAAACAGACGACAATGACCGTACATTCCATGTTCCCATGCAAATCGATTGTCTGATCTGAATTGGACTTGGGGGGATAAATGATGTTTCTTGGCTAGAAAATCGCTTCCTTGCGACATCGTCAGTGTTCACAGGAGTTGACAAGGTAATCTTCTTTGGGGGACAAGAAGGATAACACCGGTTGGCGGATCCATGAGAGCCATCAGAGTAAGACCGTTCACACCTTGGTGACTTTAAGTTCGTCATTATTAGTTAACAAGGGTGAAATCTTGTTAACTCTGCTATGCAAACCCGTCAACTTCGATCCTTCCCCAGATGAATTTAGGAGATCAGATGCCCTGGGGTTCTCGGCTGCTGATTCCATAACATATTTTCTGTATGAGTGAAGTTTCATGTTTATCTACACAGGATAAGGACTTGGGGCCTAATTTTCTGTATATATATATATAAAACCAAATAATGGTTGTACATGCAAATCGATGTTAAATGATGAAACAAGTATGTTACAAATGCTTTAAAATAAAGAATGATGCGTATGACACCGGTACAACGTAAAATGTGAACCCTTCCGCTTAAAAACCTTTTAATTGACTATTTCAAGTAAAACTAAATTATATAAATTCAATTGTATCACTAGCAGTTAATCAAGCATTATTTTTGTGAAAATTTTGATAGTGATGAAATGTTCAAGTTCAAATTCTATACCAACTTCATTTAATATGTCCTTATTAAAAAAATTTTTATTAAGTCAAAATACAATTAATGCAACCAAACAAAAATCGGCATTTAGTGACAGCAGAATATTATAAACTCATATACACTTGGGTAAGATGCTGCATTATTTGAAAAAAAAACGTTATTGCAATACAACAAAGTTGTCAAAACAGAATTGCAAATCATATGTTATTAAATCCGCTAAAATTCTTTTAAAAACACAAGATTCGATTCAGCACGTTCACCATCGCTATAAGCAAACATTCACATCTTTTAAAACTATTTCATTGATTTGCTCACGTCCATTATAGTTTAAATGACCGCCCAATAAAAAACGTTTTTTTAACCAGTCCTGTTCACACATAAGTGGCATAAAAATATCACAAACGCCTCATTTTATTGAAACGTCCGACAGCACACAATAAATTACCAAAAACGCTTCGGACACCAGCCGGCCATTTTGTTCCTCCATGCTGTACAAAATACGATTGGCATTGTACCGTCTCCGATCAGATCCACCAGATTTAAACGAAAGCACGAGGGGATAGACCATTGACTGGGGATAGCGATACCCAACCGCTATGAGCAAATCGACGATAATACTAGCTACGTGTTCCCGAGGTGTGTCAATGCGAGCCAACAGTTGTTGGATCACGACAAGCCAGTTGTCCAACCGTATTTTAGCCAAACTTTCGTGAATTACTTCACGGATTTCAGCCAAATGACCGAATTTGAATAGAAGGTTGATCAAACGCAAACTGTCCTGTTCAGAAGAACAAGAACACAGTGGAATAAATGAAATAAGATATATGACTAGTAAAAAGGTTATCAAGTGCACAATTGAGAACACAACTGTGTCACAACCCCCAACGTTTTCATCCATTCTAATGGTGATTGGAAACAACTGCAATTGGTCAACTTTAATGTTTACGTAGAGTTTACTAAAACATAAACCCTATATTAATATTTTCTCCAAAGCTCACACAATATATTAACAACCTCAGTTGTTTGTGATTAACTAGTACCTGCAAATTGGCAGTTGGAGACAGACTGATAGAATTGACAAATCCAAGAACAGACGGCGCTGCATGCAGTTCCATGCACCGCTGAAGATCAGCTTTGGCTCTAATCAACTCGGCGATTGGCTGGGGAACGCATTTGCCTGCTTGTGATGATTGGCTGGATGAGTTCAGATTTCTCATTGACTGACCATCGGGCATTAGCAGTGGACCGTCCTAGAAAATAGGTGAAATAAAAAACGATAATGTTAGTTTCATATACAATACAAATGAGATAGTGACCAAGTTTCAAACTCATGTAAGAAAAGGTAAAGTATAGCACTAAATCCCTTCCGGCTACATCTGTTTAATCAGTATAACTGTTAATTTAAGATAATAAAATTCTCATGATAGGGTTGTAAGTCCCACCAGATTGTATTACAGTGTTTATTTTAAATAAATGGATTGGTCACATGGTCAACACGTAATTATTTATGTATTTGCTTTCGATATGTTATATAAGAAAACTCCAAACACACAAGCTAAGGAAAGTAATTAAGTTTATTGGTAAATAAGCTGCATCCTTGTAACGGTATCATTGTTCACAAAAATAAACAAAACCGCTTGATTTCTTATAAAGATTATATCCTTTAACCTAACTGCTGCATATGGTATAAGGCTCAGTTAGTATACCATTTACGTTTCATTAGTGTATACTCGCACTCATCCTATAAGATGGAAGCTCAGTTAAACCGTTGTGTACTCTACCCATATGGAGGTACGGAAATAATATCATCATCATCATCAAAAATTAAAACTTCGTATGTACTCAAATCATCACAACAATCAACATGTTTTTAAAAGTAAATAAAGGTGGTACTCGTAGTGTGGTAAAGTCGTTCCATATCCCAATAGTCAAACATCTGTTTTTTGTTTAAAAAATGCACTGTTAAACTTAGTGCTTATTTTTATCTTTATATGGACAAACATAACAAAAATTACTCACTTTACCAGTAGCGTTGCTCAGCTCCATTTCAGCTCGTTCTAATCGCACCTTCAATGAATCCAAATGATTAAACACTGCATAATTGGCCATAGCCCATGACTGCCATGCATTTCTATTCTCGGGTGCATACAACGTGGCCGTACGATAGCATTGGATAACAAATGCCTGACCATCCTCCCATGCTTGGGTTGCTTGAGCACACGCAGTTGCAGCGTTCATGTCAACCAAATAACCACCAAGATTCGGACTTGAATTGCGGACCGACGATTTCAAGTTCTGATCTAGAATACATTGATTAGATGAATTGAGGCGATCCAGAACACTGAGATTTTTGGATGCACTGGATAAGTAGACGTCCGATAGCGAGTGCCCATTTTGAGGACTGAAAACGTGTTGGCCATTGGATGAAAAGTGTATGTTGTTGTTCAATCCAGGGGGTGAACGAGTGTACAGTTCAGAATACCACGAACCCAATTTCAAACAACATCTGCAATAACGTAGTGAAAAATAATAAATGCATCTCATCACAAAAATAAGCATTTTGCTTCTTTCATTCAACAATATTAAGCTGCTTATGTTGCTTCATGGAATTGTTTAAAAACTTGTGTTAATGATTTTAAAGATTTAGAAAAAGTTCATATTTTAAGTAGTCTACTTCTACTGATGGTACTGTTCACCTTTCCGTACTTCAGTGTGGTGTATTCTAAACTTGTGCCTGGATGGTCTAGTGGTACAGCGTTGAACCCGAATTTGAGTGAATATGGACTCAAGTGCCACATGCACTAAATGCGAGTCCCCGTTCGGTTTCGTTAAATGTTTACTTGCTGAAAAATGCTTCCTTTCAAACATTTGAGAATAAAAGGGTCGTTCCATTCTAAAAAGTAGCACACCTATATGCTCGCCTTAATAAATAAGTTCAAGTACCAACTCTGTAGAGCAAGACAAAAAACTGACACGTAATAGAATGACTTAAACCACATAATTAAATAATTAGAAACGATATTATCAATAGCACTATTCCTAAATTATGACACTCCTATCATACGGACAGGAGTATAATCTTACTACCAACATTAAATGCAAGCCTATCATTTGATTACACCAAATTTCAACATGCTAAAAATATTTCTAATATTTTTTAACCAATACTGTTCAAATCAATAACAGATTTATGATTGAAATGTATAACTAACAATCTTTAAAAAACAATAGGAAAAACCATTTTCAATATAGCACTTTTCTGTTAAAAAACACGCGGACATTTTTCAAAGTAGTCGTTTCCCTGTTGATCAATTTCATCATCATCATCGGGGATAAACATCCCCCACCGGTTATTATCACTCAGGGTAGTCCAAAAAACCAAAACGTCTGCAAAAACGTCAGCTTTTGTAGTGTATACTCAAAGAATGACACTTGAGGTGTGCTGACATTAAATGTTAATTACATCCCGAGTTAAGCCCCTCCAATGATCCCTGTGGGCTGCATAGGATAAACAAACGGACACCCATTTAAATAATTCATTTGGACGAGGGGGCTTAGCATAAATAAAAGGACTAAGTTCGCATGCTACAATGTCTGTCCAAATTTTCCGTTGGCCGCCTGGCCTTCTTTTCCATCCGGGTAATGGGTGGGCTTCCATAGCTATTCTGGCTGGATGAGAGGGCGATCTACGTAAAACATGGCCAATCCATTTTAATCGTCTTTCTTTGACTGTGCTAGAGATACATGGCCAATAAATGTAAGAGACTTACAAATATCTGGGAATTTTCGAAATATTTTACTAGTTATTAGTAAGGAAGAAAATAAACAAAGCCTATGTAAGCAACAAGACTATAAACCTTCAACCAAAAGTCTTAACAAGTAACTTCAATCATTGCTATCTTGTAAAAAATAAAAAACGTCGTACTTGGCCATCAAACAACCCAACTCTTCGCGTTCTTTATGACCTCCCGCCGCCAATGGTTGATGCTGTAACTCAAAGCTACCTAAATTTTCACTCGTTGCAAACAACGACTGCGACCACATCGAATGGCGCGGATTGTCCGTCCGAAGCAAAGGCTCGAGCACTTGGGACTTGAGAACAAATAGTCGATTGACGGCTTCGTCGTGAGCACCGACAGCCCACAAAAATTTGGCGTAGGAAAACACGATGGCTGGGTCCGTACTAGGTATGGGTTCGTTTGGTGAGATACTGGCTGGGTCGAGACCCAAGAGGGTTTTCAAAATTTGTCGAGATAATATCTGAAATGTCACGGCAAAAATAATGTTTATATTTGGGTGTCAGTAGAAGCAAGGATTTGAGCGATGTGCAACTAAGCATTATGTGAATCAGAAACAACTTAACATTATATAAACTTCTCGTGTTATCTACATCGGTTTTAAGTTAATTTGGGATACATGCATAGTTGTGGTGTTAAAGTAATTAGATTCATATTGAACCGAATATAGAAAAACTCTAATGTATTAAAGGCCTACAGTTGGGTGTGTTACAATTTACTAAGTTACCTTTTCCTATTATTAACGGCGTTTAAAAATGACAAATCGAATATTTTGTTACACTCGTGCCCGATATAACGGACTTAAGTATAAATCACATTATTATCACTAACTGCATGGCCTCGTTTAACCTCACCTATTACCCACTTGTAAAATAATGTTTATAGTTAAAAACATTAAAGCACCAAAATAAAAAAATATTGACGATAATTAAAACTCACAAATCGCCCGTTGCGCCGACACAATCCGGCAAATCTCAACCACGTCTTTCGATTTTCATATGAGTCAAGAACCAAACTTCTCAACTGAATAATTTGATGCCAATCTTCGACAACCGAATGACATCCATATAAACGAGTTTGCCAGGCCTCACACAAAACAGGACGTCGTTCAGGCATCAGCTTGTATTCAATTATTTCTTCCGCTTCAGATAATAATTGCGTACCGACGAGATCCTGAATTCAATTGAAATAAATAAAATTAATGCGGTATAATTATCAGTATTATTATTAGTTTAAATATAAATGCAACATAGTGGTTTCTAAACCAGAACATTCTCAACTTTTTACATAATTGTCCTTTTAATAAAACCTCTACATTGTTACCCATTTCTAAACATGTGGCTACAGTTGTATCTACTCTCTTGCAAAAGAAGAATATATATATAAATATATATATATATATATATATATAAATATATATATATATATATATATATATATATATATATATATATATATATATATATATATATATATATATATATATATATATAAGCGTATTTTCCTTTAGCCTTCTAGGCCTATTAAAAAATATTCAATGACTCCAATCAGGGTATTCAAATCCAAACGTAAAACAAAACTAAAATTTCAAGTCTGGACTACAATAGAGAACTTAGAAGTTAAAAATTGATTTAAAAAATTTTATTTTTGTCCTTAAAATATTTTACAATTTATTGAACTTGTTTTCTAAAAAAAGATTTTTAAAAAATTTACTATAATTAAAACAGTGACTACCTGCAATATTCAAATTATTTGGAAATAGAAAATTTTAATTGTTTTAATTCTCAGTATATTTATAAAATTAATTAATAAAAAAATTATTAAATTAATTGTATTTGAAAAGAAATATTATTATTTGAAAAATACGTGGCTACAAATAAATAAAGAATTTTGCACCAAACATTTGATTGAACAAATAACAACAATTTAATCATAATTTAGTATAATTTTGAAAATATTTTGGTTTTATAAAAAACGGTACAATAAAAGATATCTAATGTAATGAAAAAGTCAATGTGGCTAGTTTGAAAAATTTGGTACATTTTATCTAGTTTATTCTATTAATTTACATAGGATTATGCTAAACTTTGATAAGCCAATGAAATTAAATCAGGTCAAATTTTATATTAAAAACGACGTGACGTGAATAACTTCTCAAAAATTCATAAAATAAACCCGTTTAGTGTGTTGAAGATGTTTGTGAATAAAACATCCTCCCAATTATCTACAAATGGAATGAATGGATGTACAAGCGGAAAGTATGTTAATTTTATTATTACAAAATTAAAAAGAAATTGAATAATAAAATTTGAGGAAGTAAACAGTGAAAACTTAGGAAATTTTAATATTGGATTTTCAAAAATGCATAAAATTGCCAGTGTTTTTTTAAATGTGATAATTCATGTTCTACTTTGCTATACACAAAGATTCTGATTAATGGAGTTTACTGAAAAGCATGAAATTTATCTTGTATGATTTAAGAAGATAAAATTGAAAATATGTGTGCTGTTATTTACGGATTTCGGACTCAGCAATTCAAGTTTAGTGTGAATTTTGATAAAAATCACAATTTTTGCAAAATAAGTTGCTTACGTGTGTTATCTACATAGTTAATGTGCTAAGAAGTGTCTGGAGTTACAAAATGGATCCGTACTAACAACATATTAAACAGTAAGAAATTAATTAATTTTTCTTTAAAATTATGGTAGTCATAATTTAAGATGTCTTAAAGGATTTAAAACATATTGAAAATAATGCTCCGATGTGCATTCACAAATTGGTAATGTATTTTTCAGTATAACTTACAATTTACTATATGTTTAACTTATTTAGACTGCAAAAACGTTGTTAAGCAAAAAACGGACCTTTGTACATTTGATCCACTACATACCAGAGGTGTTTTTAATTTCATGTTTGGTTTTTTAAGAGTAGGTTAACAGGTTGTAAAATAACGCATTGCTTATTGAGAATATTATTTATTTTATAAAAAATCGAGTTTCAAAGGATTTTATTGGTACCTTGATAGACTGAGATTGAAAACGGTTGAAAGAAGTTATAAAAGACACTGAATGCTACTTGAATTGTTGGCATTATAAAGTTTGTAGCTTTTTCTTTACATACAACTCCTAAACTAATTACTGTTAAAAAAGTAGTAATTAAACAAAAACATCTGTAGCAATCATATAAGATACAAAAAAACATCATTTTAATTATAAAATGTACAATATTATATAAAAATTAAAACACAGGTATAATTTTATAGATAACCAATAAAATATTTGCATAAAATATTAACTAACTCATAATCCAAGATTAAGTAAAATTATCAACAAAATATAACGTCAAATATTAAAAAAATGCAAAACATATGCTTTTTCGGCCACCTCAGCATTTTAAAATAAATATTTCTAAGTAAATATAAAGCAACCATTAAGTACTTTACACTATCATAAAATCTTAATATTTATTTTTACTGAAAAGCAATAAGAAATAACAAATTAATTTAGATTTTTTTAAATGTTAACACTCATTTTTTCAAGGGGTGTATTCATGTATTTTAGTTAATAATTTTTTTAACGAATTGTGTTTTTGATTAAAATTTTAGTAAATAGTGGTATTAACCTTTATTGCAAGGATAGATGTTCCTTAATGTGTATTGTTGAAGTATTATCTTAGGCATGTATTAGTAAGAGTTAAATAAGTCTAAGATAACTAGAGCAAGATGCTAGAAAATATCACAGTGCTCCCATTTTCCCACACCAACAGTTACTATTTGCATTTAATATAAAAATAATAATTTATAATAATTCAACTAATTTTAAATTATCCTGTTTTTAAAGTCAAGTACCGAATTTGGTGGTTCACTAAACCATCTTTGTTTCAAACTCATACTATCTGAATCGCTTACTAAATATTTAAAACCTAATGAACTAGGTATTATGTTAAAACCAATGTGGTAATTAAAAGTTTCAGGAAAATAAATGCTTAAACTCACAGTGTACGCTCGATCATAACTTTCCCCGGCCATTGCGGTCAAATCCGCGTCCAAAATATCCCGAGCCTTCATAATATATTCGCAGGCCGTAGCATAATGCTCTGAATGTATGTTTAATATAGCCCGGTAGAAAGCTCCGTCAAAACTATTTTCTGCAGACAAAGCGCTTACATAATGCTTTACATGATGCCAAGAATTCAGGGCCCAAGCAGCACTGCAACCCAGCGGAGCCATATGAGCGCGCATTTGATCATCCACCTGATCCCAACGTTCGTAAACCATGTTGTTCAAAGGTGCCCTGAATAATGAAAGATAGGTTGACATAGAACACGTTTCATTAGTATTATTTTTGTTTTAAAAATAATTAGGTCCAATATACGCCAATATAATGTTCTATTATTAGTGTGAACAAAACAAACTTTTGAAAGAAACAGCAAAATAAGGATTGTACAATAAGAAAGTCTGTATGAATAAACAAGTTCATAGTATTTTATTTTAATAAGAATTAAAAGTAAAGTGGAGTATATGAACCGTGTTGAAGTATAAAAACAATCATGCAGTTGTGGCACAAATTGCTTCCTAATGCTTCCCATACAAAATATTTTCAACTGCTTAGGAATACAGTGAAATCAATTGGATAAAGAATAATATTTTTAATAACCCTACTAATCACAAATATTGATAGAACCGCCTGATTGTTTAACTAAGTAACTATGGATAGGATTGGTAAACCTTTAGATAATTTACACCCATGCACCAAAGCGAAAGTCCAGATATATAGGTGTATTCTATCCCTAATCCATTTTAGTCTACGTCCAGGACACACTAAAAATCATCTTAAAAAAATTGGTCTTCAACATTTTCTGGATGAAGTCTGAGACTCACGATTTATAATAAATGTTTTGTTTTGTATTTAACATGAATAATTATGTTGAATGTATATCTACTAAAGTGTAATAAGATTAATGATACATTAAAACAAAAACCCACCACTGTCCCAAAGCTCTCAAACACCGAAGCCGTCCAAGAATGAGCGGATTCTTATCCTTAATGTGATCATCCTCTAATTTCCGTTCGTATAAATTCAGTGCACACTTCCAATCGCGTAACTTTTCACGCCACATTTCTTCGTTAGCCTGATAACACAAAATATATAAGTACAACAATAGTTAAATATTTATTAATTGACAAACTTTGTAAAAAATTATTTTTAAAATATTATATTCCTAATGCAATGCTTAGCATTTCATTGACCGACTCTGTAAGCCACTCAGATTGCTTCACTTTCAAAAGATCGAACAAATCCATTAAAAACGAACCAGCTTGTCCTGTGTATTTCTCGTGGCATATAAAAGTACTCCATTGACAGCTTCTTCCAAATCCAACTTGCTGTAGATTGTTAACAAACAGGACAACGTGGCTGGAGTCGGACTCGAACGTTTTTCCAATTGCTCAAAGAATTCTTGTTCTTTGTAGTAAAGAGCCTTTGCGTATGCACGATTTTTTATTGCTCGATTGGCGAGAACGCCAAGAGATAAGGGCAAGTGCACGCGAGGTGATGACACTGAATACTAATGCAAAATAAATATGAAATGTACTTTTTTAGTAAAAGATTTGAAAATAAAATTAAGTTATTTAAACGTTACATTAAGCAATAAGCATTTGGAATTTTTGTAAAAAGCATTGAACAAATTTAGGTGAATCATTCACCGTAAACATAGTAACGTCATAATATTGAAACAGTGCAATTCAAATCCGAGATTGTCTAGCGGTACAGCGCTCGACTTGGACCTCGGTGGGCATGGGTTCTAATCCCACCATCGGTACTAAAATGCGGGCCCACATTCGGCTTCACTAAAGTGTCCACTGCTGAAAGATGTTTCTAGTTAAGCATTCAAAGTAATAAACATTAAAAAAATCTTTAAAATCATCAGTTGTAAAGGTATATGTGGACTTTTGCATTGACAAGTATATGCAAATACAAAGCTAAAAAGTAAAAATCCTCTCAATAATATATGTAGCCGTCTTATTAAAATAGAAAATCTAGTAGTCTCCTTTATCCTTGTCACAAGGGTGCCATCATTTAACCGAATAACTTCATCAGATCCTTACACGTGTTAAGAGTACATAACTCTCTCTAAATACAAAAAACAATTCCATTATATTTCCATCAAGTAAACATTAAAAAAAACAAAATTGTATAATATCCATACCTTGTCCATGTGCGCCATAAATTCTTCTAAATTTAAAATGGTCTGGCTAACTTCGGGCGATTGATTGGGCACTCTCAGCACGCATTCCAGCGTGTTGATTAAGTCATCTTGTTGCTGAAAATTCAATTCAGGCCAACAACTGACAAAAGCCGCATTAAATAAAGTGCGACCTATTGAAGGATTTGCGGCAGTCAAATGACTGCAAGCGCGAATAGCCGGATTGGGCGATTCTCGAAGTAAGGCCGCATTGAATGTTTTTAGCCATTGAGTCCAGTCGTCACGGCTGACCATTCGAGAAGAATGCCAGGCACGTTCAAGGTTGGTGCTTAAAAGGAAATATAATTAGTATGCAATATTTTTATCTTTAAAATATATTATTACGTATTTTTAAAATAATAAATCAGTTAGAAATTTTATAAAACTTATTTTGTAAAATTCGTTTTTAAAAAAATTTACTATTATAATTATTATTATTATTAGTATTACATTAGGCTTTAATATCACACTAGATACATTTAGCATAAAAATATATCTTCAACATCAATAAAAAAAATAAAATTACAAAATTACAAAGAGTAGGAAGAAAATACGATATGCGTCATGATAATCAATATAAACATCTATACGGTAAACATGTTCAAAATTTTAAAAAAATACTACACTTCGAATGAGTAATTCTAAGTGCGTTACATTATGGCTAGGAAACATTGTTGTTTATCTGAACTTTGACTACTGGACAATATTTGTTAATATGTATGTTAATAACATCAGTAAAAAGTACAGTAACATAACTCAGACTAAGATTGTTAAAATGTGTTATTCATGTTTAATAGTGTGGATCTAAGTGCTGCTACATACATAGTTTATTTATAACCGGATAAAATACAGATGATTAAAATGTAACCAAAACGTTCAACTTTTAATTTTTATAACTCAATGTTTGTATTATTAAATTATCTACAATATAAGCAGGAATTATTTTAGGGTATCTATTTCTTTGAATTTAAAAAAAATTAAACTGTACTCAAGTAATGGTTTAACAATAATTACAGCTAAAATTGATTAGGTAAAATGATTACGAAATTACATAATGTGGACGAGCCCCTGTTAATTAACCTATTTTTAATTTTTAACTTGAGAGATTAAAAAATAGTAATTATGCTAAAATAATATTGGCTATCAATAATTAAAGATACATTATTGAAAAACTTTAATTGGTTCAATTTTTAATACATCAAATTTATTAATAAAGAATTAATTTTATTTTTTAGTTAAAAAAATTCTTTTAAAAATAAGTGCCTATTAAAATATTGTGATCACACACTCACAAAAGGTTATTTAACTCATATTCGTTCCTTTTTCTCCTGGTTGGTTATACCAATAACCGATAAGTTTGCAAAAATCGGTCAATAATTACTCCATTTTAATATAAATAATTTAAGTACAAGGTCAATGTAGCTCTTGTGAAATTTTGAGTTAATATTAGTCAGCTTTTACTATCAATTAACAAAGGATTATACTTAATTTTAAACAGTAGATTAATTTAAATTACGACAAATTTTATATAAAAAGGACATAAGTGTTAGTATAATTTTGAGAATTTATAGAATGTATCTAGTGTATCGTAACGTTTTGTGAATAAAACATCGCCCCAATTATCTACGAATGGACTGAATGGATCTACAAGCGAAAAGTATGTTTATTTTATTATTACAAAATTAAAAAGAAACGAAATAATAAATTTGTAGGATGTAAACAAAGAAAATTTCTAGTATTGAATTTTTAGAAAATCCATAAAGTTAATAAATTTAGTTTTAAAATTTGTTAAAGTACATGGTCCATCTGGCTGTACATAACTATTGAAATTACGAGAGGTTGCAAAAAGTATGAAATCTATACTTTGATTTTAAAAGATGAATTTGGAAATGTATATGTTGTTATTTAAGAAGTCCGGTCTGAACATTTCAAAGTACAATGTGGATTTTGCTAGAAATGAAATTTTTTTGGTAAAATAAGTAACTTACGTGTTTCATCTACATACTTATTGTACAAAGAAGAGTCTAGAGTTACAATAATGAATCCGTACTAGCATTCAAAAACATTAAGAAATTATTTTTTCTCTAAATTATTGTAGTGAATTTAAGTATGTTCAAAATAATGTTCCGATGTATATTTCCAAATTGGTAATATGGTTTTCAGTATAACTTACAATTTACATTAAGTTTGACCTATTTAGACTGCAATAACATTGTTATAGAAAAAGCGGACCTTCGAACATTTGATACTCTTCATCTGGATTTAAACGTTAATTTTTTTAGAGTTTCAAAAAATTTTATTGGTACCCATATCCAATGTGACTGACAGAAGTTTTAGAAGACTGTATATTACCTGAATTGTAGACATTATGAAGCTTGTAACATTTTCTCCGTATATATATTCACGTACTGTAGTCAGTAAAAATAATTGATTAACAAATTATTTGTATTTATTTTAAGTTTTAATAAATCGTAGAATTTTGCTTTAATGCACAAATGAATGTTAGTGTATATTATAATTAGAAAGCATTTTTGTAAATAATGTTACTTAGTTAGGATGTATTGCTAAAATGTGATATAATGTATTATGTATTAGTGGTGAGATAAGTAACTAGAGCGGAATGCTGTGTCCACTTTCTCACATCCACAATAAAGCCATGTAAATATTTTTATGATTAAAAATAATGTCTTGAGAGTTTATAGATAAACAGCATTCAAATGAATAAATAGTAATGGTTATACATAAAATATATATACATATCAAGTTAATTACATAAAACAATTACGTAACAATAAGTTCAAACAAAAAAAATATTTCTTTATATTTCTTGATATGTACTTACATGACCTAGCGCACGTAACCGCATACATTTAATTTATATTGGGTCCCTTTTATAATTAGTTTTGAAACTTTTTATGTGTATAACATTTTAAATAATCGTGTAAAAAAATTAAAGGTCAAGTAATTAAAACATAACAACTAGTTTTATTAACCTGTCACATTTTACTTGATCCCTTAACCTTGAATACATTTTTTAAACACAGATCGTGACTACAATGTGTTTAAACAGTGGAAGTTTTTTTAACTGCTAAAAATACAAATAAAGTATCATAATGTTGGATTAACTATTGAAAAAATTGCGGATTTATTTGATATATGTACTAAACTGATTTGAATATTATCTAACCATCAACAAACACAACAAGGAAAGATAAATCATCATCTATAAATAACATATTTGCCATACTTGTTCGTAGACAACGATGTAACAGTTTTGCTTGGTTCAAGTTCTTTTGAACAAGCTTTTTCACTTCGATTGCGACTAGCAATGCTCGCAAAATCAACGCACACGCGATCACTTGTCGTAGGGAGATAAGCACCTTTTTCAACCTAAAATAAATCAGTGAATTAAACTTTACTTATCCTACTTAGATAATCATATTTGTTATAATTACAAGGGTGGTATAGTGGTACAGCGCTTGACTCAAACGTGGATAGGCATGAGTTCGATCACCACCACCAGTACTAAATGCAGACCCTCATTTGGTTTCGATAACATGTCAACTTGCAGAAAAACGCTTCTCGTATAGCATTCAAGCAACAATAATAATAATAAATTATAGTACAAACGTAATTGTTTAGCAACACAAGCTTCAGTGATTGGATCATGGTCTGCATAAATATAAATAATAAGAGCTGTGTTTGTTTCTATGTGGTCAGAAATTACAAAAAACGTTATACACCCGAATATATATATGCAAGTTCTGTGTACTGGAAAAGGAATAAGTGGGAGTACTGGTTGAATGTATAACCTTATATCTGAACATAAACTTTAATGGAAACTTAACAGCTATCACAAAATAAAAAAATAAAGGGTCCATTTTGACATATCGGGTGGCCATATCAATCTTTATAGACAGCTCTAATAGTACTAAAATGTCATCTTTCGGAAAATATATATATTTATTCCCTCATATTTCTTTTATATTAAAAATATTCTTTATCTAAAAATCATTCCTAGGAGATTGTTCACAAAGTTCCACAAATAAAAGGGAACTGTGCCACCAACCAATCTCAAAAAAATCTAAAACATATCCCTAACCTAACAATTGCACTTGCAAACTTCATCATCCGAACATGCCAAGACATACCTGTCCCAGTACCATATTGAATCGTGGTGTCTGCAAATTCAGCCGATAAAGCATCTTTTGAACCAAGGGCAAAAATAACTTGAACTTTTGACCCATTCGAAACAACAAACAGGTTAACAAATCCAACGCAGCTGGATGAAGCACTTGAATGGCATTGGCACAAGCTTGACTTCCCAATTGGGCAGCAGGTTTAGTCACCGATCCTGCTGTTAGTGTCGGATTGATTGAAGTAGTAGAGCATGCCGGGTGGAGCTGTTTAAACGTTTGCTGACAAGATTCGAGAACGAGAAATAGACGACATACGGGATGAATGATTTTTCCGGCAAGGTCGTCCAAGTTAACGAGATCGGTAAAACGGGCCAAGCATTCGAGACATGCTATGCGCAACATCCAGCTGCCTATGAGGCCATTTGACTGAGTTGATGTAGAGGGCGGAATAGTGTTCAACAAATTATCAGATTGAATAAACAAGTCCAGGTCTAACAAACAATCGCTAAAATCATTCTGATGTTTCGTGGAAGATGGTGGTGATGACGTTGCATTAGAGTTTGGCACAAGGTCGTGAGCGCTATTTAACAAAATAGACAAATTGAGTTCACTGGTTATGTCGATGAGGTTGGCTACGGCAGGAACAATGATATGGGCATAATCTTCCAGTGTATAACCGAAATCGGGTAGAACTTCCAAAAGCTAAATAAAAAAAATAAAAAACACGATTGTAGAAAAGCCACTGCGCCAAGTACTTGTTTATTACCTAAACAATCCAAACAAGCATCAGTTTAAGAAAATAGAATGGTTCATGTAAGGTAATAATAATAATAATAATAATTATTATTATTATTATTATTGAACATAAAACATAAACTACTTTAATGAAAACAGCACATAACTCAATTACTAATGTATAGAAAAGTGTTTACAGTAACAAATTCATCCAAAAACTACAATACTACTGTTTGTTTGTCTAAATATGAACAAAGAGCAATGCTCAAATTATAACTATAGATTATTCAGCCGCCTTCGATTCTGTTGATCGCAAGCTGCTGTAATGAGAAGCATTACCAAGGGAATTCCTGCCAAGATTGTCAACATTATTAAATCGTTATACAGGTCGTCAAACAGTAATGCGGAATGGAGATTCTTTAACTAACACAATCTACATAAACTCAGGTGTCGGTCAAGGATATGTTTTAGCACCTACACTCTTCAATTTTGTAGTTGATGCCATCTTTGATGAAGTTTTCCGGTCATTTGTGGGCTGTATAACTCATGATGGTCACAATATAGCGGATCTTCAATATGCAGACGATGCGGTTCTTATAGAAGAAACCGAAAAAGATTTGCAAAATGCGGTTGAACTTACTCAAAAAGCCTCAGAAAAATATAGTTTATATCTTAGTACTAAAAAGCAGTGGTTTTAGCAAACGTCCCCTTTAGAAATCCAATCACTGTTAATGGTAACCCACTCCCGGTGGTTGATGTATTTACGTACCTAGGCTCGGTCATAGATAATAAAGGATCCAGCTTTTCAGAGATTCGGCATCGTATTCGCCTCTCTGCTGCAGCTTTTGGGCGTTTAAGTAAACCTTTATGGAACAAAAGTAATATTTCTTTTAAAACCATGATTAGAATATATAAGAGTTTAGTGCGTTCCATTCTACTTTATGCATGCAAAACTTGGACTCTCACTCAAGTGGATACACAAAAGCTTGTTCAATTTGAGCAAAGCTGTTTAAGATCCATATGGTTTCGCTCGTTGTCCTCTATTGAACGCACTCGTTTAATAACTAATAAAATATTTCAACCATTCCCAGATGTTTGTAAGTCACTAAACATTTATTGGCCACGTTTCTCTAGCACAATAAAAGAAAGACGATTGAAATGGATTGGCCATGATTTACGTAGATTGCCCACTTATCCAACCAGAATCACTATGGAAGCCCATCCATTACCTGGATGGAAAAGAAGGTCAGGTGACCAACAGAAAATTTGGACGGATATTGTAGCATGCGAAATCAGTCCTTTTATTTATGTTAAGCCTCCTCGTCCAAATGAATTACTTAATTGGGCGTCCGTTTGTTTACCCTATGCAGTCAACAAAGATTATTGGAGGGGTTTAACTCGGGATGTAATTGACGTTTAATGTTAACACACCTCAAGTAACGTTCATTAAGTGCACATTGTAAAAGTTGATGTTTTTGCAGATGTTTTGGTATTTGGACTACTCTAGATGGTAATAACCGGTGGGGGATGTTTATCCCCGATGATGAGGATAATGATGATGATTATTATTATTATTATTAAGCTTTAATATCTTACTAGAGATACATTCAGCGTAAAATACATTTCCACTATCAATATAAAAATAAACATAATAATTATTAAAATTAAAAAGCAGTAGTACATATAATGTGAGCAAAATGAAATAGAATGTCATATGCTAATGAATTTTTTTATTTATTTTATGTTTGCAACTTTGAATGTTTTACAAGAAACATCTTTCAGCAGTGGACATTTTAGCGAAGCCGAACGTGGGTCCGCATTTTAGTGCCGGTAGTGGGATTCGAACCCATGCCCACCGAGGTCCGAATTTGAGTGCTGTACCGCTAGACCACCAATACATTAAACATGTTATTTTAAATGAATCATTATGAGGCACAGTTGTTACATTATACTGTAAGATGTCCAAATTAGTTCAAATAAATGCGTGAATGGAATGATACCTACTTTGATAGGTTTGTTAAAAGTTCAATTTTGTTTATCCCCAATGATAATGATGATGATAATAACTATAGAACGTTTGGTTCGTAGAACACAAGTACTAATGTCCATATCAGGCATAAATCCCGTTTTGAAGTAACTATAACCATATATGCTATTCTAAGGGTTTGCGGGATG
Source organism: Cardicola forsteri (assembly GCA_025895645.1). Lineage (NCBI taxonomy): Eukaryota > Metazoa > Platyhelminthes > Trematoda > Strigeidida > Aporocotylidae > Cardicola > Cardicola forsteri. Next base: position 48,785 of record JAKXYG010001412.1, read on the forward strand.
CTACAACGATTCCAAAGCGGTTTGGAAAGTTATTCTCGTAAAAGCAGCAGCTACTCTATAGATATGACATTCAATTTCTAAACTATTAATAATGGATGTGACCTAATAAAACCCAAAAAAATGTACCGCAATCAAATTAGACTCATTCGTTTCGTGATGTAGCGTGCGCAAGATGGTAGGCAAAAGACGCGTCAAGTAGGGTCTGAATTCGGCTCCAAGCACGTGTGACATGGGGCTAAGCAACTCAATACATGCCCGCTGGACGTTCGAGTCCAAACACCAGTGAGTGATGATTAAATTGACCACTTCGCTAGCGAATTCCTTTGTATGCAAACGGATAACGTGCATGATCGAACCCAGTTGACGGATAAGAAACTCTTTAAGCTAAAGTAAAACATTCAAAGTAGAAAACATAAATAAATAAATAACGACGATTACGTTTTACTAAACATACATAAAATGAGCAAAAAACGGTAGACATAACGCAAAATTTTGGACACACTAGATACCTTTATTTTATACTTTTTGCAATAATATATATTAAAAAGGTCATTTTTAGTACGCTATCATTGATTAGTTTATGTAACTTTATCTAATTATATTAAGCACATCTACGTTTAACTAAAACATTCTTCAAATATCACTTTAGCAGTATTATTAAGAGGGTTACGATTTTCTACCAATATTATAACAGTTTGATTTTGACCGAAAACGAGAATTTAAACTTTTTTTAAAAATGTGGGGAAAAAATTACTTGCTTAGAACTAATTTATATTGCAATATATATATATATATATATATATATATATATCAAAATCTATACATTTTTAAGATTTTAAATATTTCATAAATTCTACTAAATATTTAAAATAGAGATTCCTCAGTTTTTAAACAATACAGAATTTGGTTTTGTATTATATAATCAACTTTCTTAAACTATTTATATAATATTATGAAATCAATTAAAAAGTTACAATCATAAGGTTTGTGTTACCTGGAGGACATTAAACAAATGTGACCTTGTTAATCAAGAATTTTGTGATTTATATAAATAAAAAATATATTCGCATTAAAATTACTTTTAAAACTGTGCTATCTTTTTAAATATAAACGTTACATATTTTAAAGCATCACATTCTAATTTGAGATTAAATAATATACTAAACATTTAGCAAATTAAGTGCTATCTAAACAATTACTAATTATACTATATTTTTATAAATGTCTACATTACATTTTATATTAAAAATGTTTAAAATCTTTTATTAAAAAATATAAAGTTTACAAATATTTACATTAAAAATAAACGTAAAATAAACAGTTCAATATTTATGCATTACACATCACTCTTTTGTAAATAAAACTAATTTTCCATAACGTGTTAAACAATTTTTATTCATATTTTTTACAGTTGTTTTATTTTACAATTATAGTAAAACCTTTATAAAACCTGTTACAAACTTCATATTAACTGATTTTCTCTTTTTTCTAATTATACAAATTAAATTAAGTTCATTTATTTGATTGGTTAGTGACGTGATACCCTGACGTAAGTATCTTGGGTGTATGCTTACAAGCCCACTCCTACCCAGGTCCAAGTTGAGCGATGTACCGCATTTTTCTTCTTTTTCTTTGATACAGTAAATGTTTGTTAGGGTTTAATAATCGCACAATTTTGTAGAAATAATATCTAATTGGTGTCTAATTCACAGTGTCAAACAAAGACCTAAATTTAAGTAATAATATCAAATTCCTTTGTTTATTTTCAGTAAGCAGCTCCTAAGCTTGCGTTAAGATATGAGAAAGTTTTAAACTGTCATAAAAATCCAACGTACCCGCGAATCTTGGGTGTTTTGTAAACATTGAAAATAATCGGGAATAAGTTGACGCAAGTAGTACACTGATTTGGGACCCAAAATTTTCAACACGTAGACGATTGTTTGAACAATGATGCCGTATTGAGGATGTAAACCCGGATCACGTAACAAATGGATAAGGGCGGACAAAGCACAAACGGAAAAAAATACACTGCGCGATTCCCACGACAAACTTATGACCAACTCGGATTGAGTAATGTCCACTAGACAAGAAATAAATGAGTATTTGTCGTCTCACAATGTAACATTTTACAAATTAACAATAAAGTCATTATTTGTAACTAAAATTTAAAGTAAATAAATAGATGGAGAAAATGAAAATAAACCAATATTATTTTTAAAAAATTTAATTAATTTTAACGAATGGTTGAGAAACTTGTTAATTTTAAAAATAACAAAATAAACAGGTTTCTAATTAAGTTTTAATAAGGCCTTTATCTAAGTACGGACACTTGTGTAAAGTTTTGCGGCATCAAACAACTACAACTATTTTCCTTTTTTAATTTTTTAATCTATCCATCTACAAAAAATTAGCAATATTCAAGGCTTATACAATCTAGTAGTATTAAATCACTAACGGTGCAATTAACTCCACGTTACATCTACACACATAAAATCGAATCGAAAATTCCTGTTTTAAGAATTGTTGATTTCATTATTTTTATTTATTCATTGTGAAAATCAATCATTTGTAAGCATTATTTTAATTAGAAATTTACCATCCTTCTTTTCGACGGCTTCGTGGTGACTCAAAGCGATGCCAGTGTCACCAAAAGTATCGACTTGACCCGAATAAAGTTTGAATTTAAATGGATCTAAAGCACCCAAGACACCAAGGGCCCGAAGAACCTATATATATATATATATATATATATATATATATATATATATATATATATATATATATATAATTTTGAAAGTTATTTTTATTTAAATGGATTGGAACAATCTCATGTTTATTTTGATAAGTATTATGCTATCATAACTAGGTGGGAGTTGAATGTGCATTTAACATACATTAATGACTTTAAGCATACAAATTAATAACAGACTAATTATTATAAAAATTATGTAACGTCAACTTATTATCCACGTTTATATAGAAATAGCTTTCAGAATATGCTTTTTTAGCAGACTCAGCCTTTTTAAATAAATACTACTAAGTAAATATAAAGGAACTATTAAGTACTTGGCATTATTCTTAATTCTCCATATTTATTTTTAGGAAAAAAACAATCGGACAAAACAAATTAATTTAGATATGATACTGTTATAAATATACAACGTGGGTTTCTCCAGACGGAAAAACAACAAACGAGATTGACATTTGTACTAGCACAAAATGACGATCTTCATTGTAAGATGTACGTGCATATCGCGGTGCAGATGTTGGTTCTGATCACAATCTTATTGTTGGAAAATTTCGTTTAAAATTAAAGACAATAGAAACCATAAAAAAATTACATCCATTTTCCTGTAAGAAGCTTAAACAGCCAAATATCTAAAATCAATTTTACAATTCCTTAAAAAACACCTTTCAAATCTGAAAAGGGTAGAAAAGTTTGATGATCAGTGGAAATTGTTTCATAAAACAACTATAGACTGTGCAGCAAATGTGCTAGGTAGAAGATGTCACTCTACAAAGAAACCGTGGAGTTTAATTGATCTCAGGAAGAAAACAAAATTAGAGAAAGATCAATCCAACAATCCTGTTATCTGGAAAATATTTGATAATAAATATAGAACTTTAGATAAACAGGTTAAAAAAATCTACCGCAAAGATAAGAATGATTAGTTAGAAAGCAGATACAAAGAAGCAGATAAGGCAGCAGCAAAAATGATTTGAAGATTCTGTATAAAATTGTGAAACAACTGTTGAGAGTTAGAAAGGTCACCGATATCCCAATCAAAGGAAAAGATGGTCAAAAATTAACGCAAAAAATTACAAGAGTATTAAATCAAAATTTTATAAACGAAGTGATGTTTTTCTTGTATGCTATGTAGTTGTTAGAGTGGTTTTAGTTTAATAATCATTTTTTGCGGTAATTGTTATGAGTTGTACTTCTAAAGAAGTACTTAATTAGACAATGCCAAATACCCACATAGATTTCAATAATAATGATGATATGAATGCGACTCAAAATCCGGAAATATGCATTGATGACATTTCTGTAACTGAAGTGATTTATGCAATTCAAAGGTTGAAAAATAATAAAGGAGGAGGACTTGACGAGATAACTGCAGAGATGCTCTAACATGGAGGTGATATTGTAGAACTGAAGCTTGCTCATTTATTTAACGTTATTTGGCATAATGAACAAGTTCCAAATGAATGGCGGCAAGAAGTAATTGTTACTCTTCCCAAAAAAGGAAGTCTGAATGATTGCAATAATTGGCACAGAATAACCTTATTGTCTGTTCCTGGTAAGGTGTTTTGCTAAGTAATGTTAAATCGTTTAAGTAATGCCGTACATAAACACCTTCGAAAACAACAAGCAGGTTTTCGGAAAGGAAAAAGCTGTATTGAACAAATACTGACCCTTCATAGCATTATTGATCAAAGTCGAGAATTTCAACATTCACTTACAATCAATTTTATTGATTTTATAAAAGCTTGTGACAGTGTTCATCGAGAATCTTTGTGGAAAATCGTTAAGTTTTATGGAATACCGTTAAAATATGTGAATATTATGCGTTCGCTATACCAAAATTCAAGTTGCTGTGTTCGAACAAAAAGTGGTCATACTGTTATGTTCGAAATTGTCACGGGAGTACGTCGAAAATGTACCGTTTTTATTTCTTCTGGTAATTGATTTCATTATAACTCGATCCATGAATAATTTGTCTTGTGGTATCAAATGGATCCAAGGCAGATTAACAGATTTGGATTTTGCAGATGATATTGGTCTACTCAGTGAAACTCCAGAAATGATGCAAAATATTACGACACGTCTCAGTGATATCAGTTCTCGTATTGGCTTACGGATTAATTGTTCAAAGACTAAAGTGTTGTGCATCAAGTCAAACAATGACTTGCCCATCAAAATTAGTGAACAAAATATTGATACTGTTGATTCCTTTACATATCTGGGAAGCATCATTGGTAAAGACGGACAAACCGAAATTGATGTTAAAGTCAGATTTGGAAAGGCATTGTCATTAAATTTAAATTAAAAAATTAATTACTTTTTAACATTCAGTTTTTAAATAAATAAATGAAATACTTCAAACACCGATTATTTTCAAAAAGTTGCTTTGGTTTTAAAACTTTTAACTTTTTATTCACAGTAAGTTTAATTAATTTTTTATTACAAAATTAATTAATTTTAATTGTAACTAATAAAACACTGAATTAAAAGGATCAATATTTTGCATAATAAAATAACCTATTGTATACAAATAATTTTATACAAACTTAAAATTTTACGGTAATAAAAAATATTTATGCAACAAATATTATATTGGTTTTATAATAAGTATTAAATAACCACTTCATAAAAAGTTGCATTAACCAATCTAAGTGGTATTTTTATAGTAAAGCTAAAATGCAATTTACTTATGCGAGGATCACAATTGTTTATAAAAATAATAATCTGTTATAGTCTCACAAAATTAATTATAACTATATTTAATTTATTTTGTTTAGATAATAAACTTGATTTAAACGTAACATGGGCTAAAATAAAAATAACTACATTTTTGAAAATCGTAATTTAATAGTTCTAATATTCTGTTTCTGTATAATGAAATAAAACATATATAAGCATATTTCAAACAAAAAATTATTTATTAAGAGGTTTTTATTAAATTTATCAGATTCACTTGAATAATAAATCCACTTGGTTTCAGTTAACTAGGAGTACTATACAGCTGATTCATCCTTATTTGAAATCATCAAAAGTACATACCTTTCGAGTTTTACACACACATTAACTTAAGCCCACGCCCCATCTAGTGTCAGGTCAGCGTCGTAACCACTGAGCTATTGTTATTTATCCAAACCAATTTTTAGTTACAAAAGGAGACTTTTTGTGCTATACAGTATTCTTAGCTAGATCAAGGGAAAAGTATTTTTGTTGTTTTAAACATGGTTATAGGAAAATCCATGTCATCTCAATTTAATGGCAATTTTAATTAAACCGGCTTTTTTTCAACTGCATTTTTACACAATGTTTGGATATCAATCAACAAATTCGAATATCCACTGTTTATAAAAAATTGTTTAACCACTTCTTTATCTTCATCAATTGGGTTATTTAAGCAAATTTTCTGAATATTCTAACAAGTGTCTGTTTGTGTTGAATTGACAGGAAATGTTTAAAGCGTGGTTGTTGATATATGGTATCAGTTATGTTCACAACGTTTCAATCGTTTTTTCAACATTCCCATTATACATGACATTCAAACTCATGCCCACCAATTCATTACGCAATAAGGTACAATTGCACTAAAAAATTTCAAGTTTTTGAACAATCCAGAATAAGTATACCATATTTACAAATACATTAGATCAAACAGGTAAATAGAAATTACACAAATAACCCCCAATAAACTTTAAATAAATTACACAACCAATCAACAAAAAAAGGAAACGCTTATATTTCTCATTACATTGTATATTGTACTATCACCATCAGGGATAAACACCCCCCACCGGTTATCACAACGTGCAGTTGATGAACGACACTTAAGGTATGCTGAATTCAAATTTTAATTACATCCCGAAATAAACCTCACCAATGATCTCTATTAACTACAAAGGATAAACAATCAAACACCCAATGAAGTAATTCATTTCAATGAGGGGCTCTTAGCACTAATAAACTGACTAAGTTCGCGCGTTACAATGTCCGTTCAAATTATTGACCACCCAATTTTTTTTCCATCCAAGTAATGGTTGGACTTCCGCAGCTATTCTGACTGGATGAGTGGGCAACCTTCGTAAAACATGGCCAAATAATGTTAAGTGTACTACAAATATTCGAAGATAATTGAAATTTTCGATTAATTATTAAATGGCTGCGTTCAGCAGAAGATAGAGAGCAAAACCATACGGATCTTAAACAGCTTTGGTCAAACCGAACAAATTTTTCTATACCAGCTTAGGTGATAGTCTAAGTTTCACAAGCACAGAGTAGAATTTTATTTATTATGTTTTCAAATCCTTTTACTGGAGCAACAAGATTTTTTCATGTGATTGAACATTACATTTTCGGCTTTAAAAATAGTGCATATCGAAGACTGAACTTCTATTTGGATAGCGCCAAATACCGTCATCGAAACCATGCTGCTTTCACTACTTTGCCATAGTTTAATGAAATGGTATCCTCTTGCTGTTTCTCTAGCAAAAATATTTTTAGAGGCTTGGTTGCTAATCTTGCACTCAAACCCCTCTTTTCTCAACCGGACTTGAAACCCGCTAAGGTGGAGCTTAAAGTAGAATACAACGCACTAAACTTATAAGCATTCTAATCTTGGGTTTTAATAAAACATATATGATCACATATGATCACTAACAAGTTGCCCATCCTTAAAAAAAATTAAAGCACATCCACTATTTATATAAAAACATACTTCTTGTCTGATCCCTTTAGTTTCTTCTCGTTTTAGCATCTCTAAGAGAATAGTTAACAAATAGGGATAGCGTCGAAACGGAGTGACGACGTAACCAGTGTGTGACACCAATTTTGTCAAAGTCCAAACACCGATCTAAAAATGCAAAAGATCTAAATGAAATAAACGTTTTTACAAAGGATAGCAAAATTAATAATTAAAATATGTTATAATCTTGAGGAGTTAAAAAAACGCTTATGTATTATATAATCTTGAGTTTTAATCGTAATGATCCTCCTGACTTCATACTTCCAAGTAGTGAAAAATGATCTTATATTGCAATAGTATAGAGTAAATGCATAAAGACTATCACCTTAACAGTTAAATGTAAATGAAGATAGCTTTAAAGCATTCTAAGTGCAATATATACCACATACAGCGGTTAGATTAAGAGATGTAACCTTGTAAAGAAACTAAAAAAATTTAAATTCATAATGAAATAATGTCGTTTGCAAGTATTCTATTATCATTATATTTTTTCAATCAGTTATCAAAATTGAAAAACTAGTCAATACAACCTAAGGTTGGATTAATAGCAAAAAACATTCAATAAAATATAGTTATCTATTTAAACAATCTAATTAAGATATTTATAAATGTATAAGCAACCAGTCAATAGAATATCTCACAATCAAATTTTTTGTTTAGAATAAAATTTAGTGCAATCGACTGTATCATCTATTGGCCTTAAATTCTTTTGGTTAATAAAACTATAGTACAGTTAAATCCTAGATAAAATACAGTGTTCCATTTCTACAAAATTTCACCCTACTCAAAAAGAAAGTCTCGTTTAGAAATCTATTAATAAATTGATTCATTCATGTCGTTATTATCATAGTAAACAATCACACTTCTATTCCAAAACACTCCATTTCAAATTTGTCATAAGAATTTCCCGTACATCACATCAGATCGGTTGATGACAGTCAAGCATTGTTTAATTTCAACTTTAAAAACACTATTCTTTCACAGATTTCAACGCCAAAACCTTTTTTGTACAACGAACAGATAGTCACATTTATTAGCCAAAAACTGCACTTTTTACAGTCCTGGTGATCATAAAAATTGACATGACCAATTAATTTTCTGTCATAATAAACTCGCTATGCTAAACATTTATATTATATTGACGTAACTCTGGATACGCTTCTACCCATCCACTAGAACTGCAGTCTTGAGATACGACTGTGAATTTGATACATACTGCAGTAAGTGATGTGACTACAGCGCTTGACTTAACTTTGAGTGGGAATAAGTTCAAATCCTATCACTAGTGATAAATGCGACCCACGTTGCAGAACTTGCTAAATATCCACATACTGGAAACAAGTATTTCTTTCTGGTAAACGCATACACTCGAAAGTATCACCACAAGCAAAAACAAAGCCTATATAAAAATATGAGCATTTATCAAAACTTGAGGATCATTAACGCATTCACAATCAAAAACCTCTCACCGAGCGTTTGAGGAAACACGACGTGTCCTGCATCATAAACGCCAAAATGGGTATAAATTCATCCATGTAGCCGTAAATCAATCGAGGTGCTACAGCGGCTAATCTTCCTAATGTCGTAAACAACGCAATAACCACAGGTGTAGGTTCAGTCCATTGGGCAGTCGAAGATTGTGATCCAATACAACTGGAGTCAAATAATAAAGACGATGACAATGTTGATGGATAAACCAAATTATTGGCGGCAAATTTAGAAAGTGCATCATTTAGATCAATACAGGGATTTGTTGAAAAGTTGGATAGAGGATAACCGGGTGGTAGACCAATTTGATTTGAAGAATCCGGAGCACAATCTAAGTCGTTAGAGCCAAAACGTTGGGCCATAGCATTTAAATTCATCTAGAAAACAAACAAAGAATTGCAAGTTATAGCAATCGATTATAGAAAATTTTACAAAATCCATTAAAAAATGGATTAGTAATTGTTTTTCTATAGTTTCATTGTATTATGATTGCTTTGCTTTGTAGGTATTAACTTTAATACCGTTTTTTTTTGTTTGCAAATATCACACAACTTGTAGTAATTTTTCAGAATTTTCTATTTTATTTAACTTAACCTAATAGTATAAAATATTTATGTATAATCGATTATACTCAGTATACCCCGATTGGAATATCTAACAACTACTACTACCACTAATAATAATAATAATTTCAACTCAAAAATAAATATAAAACAGATAAATATTTCCACATTGGTTAGTTTCTAGTGTTTCTTTATACATTAAAAATATTGCAAATAGTCCTCTCTGTCGTTTATTCAGCGATAATGTCTTTTCACACAATCAAAATTACTATTCTTACACTCAAACTCTCCCTTTGTAAAAACCACCAAGCAACTGATTAGAACGTTAATCAACATGATAAAAATCATAAGCCATTTATTTGTCCACCACCAGTTTGAATAAAACAAGCGGTGCAAAATATATTCTACCAGATCAGTAATCCCTTTGCTTCATCATCATTAAAAGTGAGACAACTTACAGGTAACATATCCAGTTTCGGACCCCCAAGAGACCATAAATCACCAGGTCCTCCTCCTCCATAATTATTTGAATCAAAATCTAATCTTGAATTCTGGCCAGCCGCACTAATTACAGCAGAGGCTGCAGCTGCTGCAGCTACTGCAGCTTTTGTTGCCATGGCAACCGCGTTTGCAAGAGCAACATTTGACTCCATTACAGCAGACGTGTGTCGATTGGTGCGCTGTTGTTTCTGCTGAAATGCCCCCGCACCACCCGAAGATACAACAGCAGCGGCTACTGCATTAGCGGATGCTGCGGCTGCATTCGCGGCTATCTGTGTAACTAAAATAGCGTTTTGAACGTACTGAACGTTTTGAATATTGGCTGGAATATGGTCGGTAGGGAACATGGAAGATTCTGAAAACATACAACCTTTGAGTTATCTCTATTTTAAATAATAATGCTAACAATTATAACAATTACTTCAAAAACAATTTTTGTGTAATATAGTTTCAATGGCAGCGGTACTCCCTACTTTGTATCCACACATACATGTAGAATATATTCTAAGTTCCTAACAGATATATCAGATTATACGTATACAATATGCCATTTATCAACAAAACACAATTCCGACAGAAATTCAGGTAATCTCGTGAATGTTCGTAAACATGAACATTCTCCAAAAAAGGCCATCACTTAATCAAGAAAATTTATTACTTTCCTTACATTTACAATGCATACGGTATTTCCATCGCATGAAAACAATGGAATCCGAACGTATGTGAACATGGCAATAAGAGAAGTGACCGCATCAACAACAAATTGATTCAATGTTTGCTATTCACACTTTTTATAACACCAAATGCAAATCAATATCATTAACTAATCCAAATCTGTAAATTTCACCACACAAAACATATATATATATATATATATATATATATATATATATATATATATAGTCAGGGGACGCGCAATTGTAAACAGATTTCAAATGCTTTATTTCTGATTTAACTGATTATACTAAAGTTTGTTTTAGTAAAGTAATTATTTTGCAACGGGATGTTAATGATCCTGAGGATTTGAGTAATGCTTATAAAGTCTCAATTTCCAATGATAATGATATTCCTGACTGTTAGTCCTCCACGTGGTGCATCCTGGACTAGGTGCCCCTAGGCATCTAGACTAATAACAGCAGGGTCCGAGTGCACAGCGGTATAACTGGGCTTCCGCTACGGCGGGAGGGTGCGAACATACACCCAGGATACTTAAAAGGTATCTAAAGGTATACGTATATCATATGTAGCCCTTGGGCTAAGGGAGATAACCCTGACAAAAAATCAGGCGGCCTCGTCAATCTTTGCGAACAGTGGCGACGTCACAAGCATGCCGTCTACCAGCCAAAAAACTTTCTTCCACGTTTGTCTACGCTTGTCAAGCCATCGAAATCGATCGTTCTACATGTCGTATAAATATGGGAAATAATGAAGAGGTGACCACGTCACCAAAATGAAAATATTTTGCAACAACTTACACTTTTATTATTCACAATTAATTATTTATTTACAGAACGAAAATATTCGTTTTCAGGGTTGTTTACTGTAGTATTAGTATTTAAAGAAATAATTTTAAATATTTAATTTGTATAATTAGAAAAACAAAGAAAATCAGTTAATTTGAAGTTGGTAACAGCGTTTATATAGGTTTTACTAAAATTATAAAATAGAATAACAATAATTAAAATTCCCTGTCATGTATAAAAGTTGTTTAACACGTTATCAAAAGTTTATATAGATAGTGCACACATTTTGAACTGTCTATTTTAAGATGATTTCTAATTCAAATATTTTTACAGTTTATAATTTTACCAAATAAAAATAATAGAAGACGTAATCTGTGAGACGAATTCATATCATATATTCGCTTCAGACAAAATTGTATAACATATTTGTATATAAATATAAAAAATATGACGTAATTTACTTAGCACTCATAACTACACATACACATCACAAGCTATACATATGCATACACTATATATATATATATATATATAATATATAACGCACCAGGATAAGCATTGCCTGCCACATTCGGATTTTTTAGCCGTGTAAAGTTCGAAGCGTATAACGAAGCAAGTAAAGACGGAGGTAGAGCATGTCTAATGCGGGGAATCAGTATGTGAATGAGCGGTTCCGAATAGGGCGTAATGAACTTTGGTGCTGTTGCAATGAGACAGGCTAACAGAAGTGCCGATTGTTCCTTATTACGAGTCGAACCACTGTGGGCCAAATCATTTAAAATCTAAAACATAATTAATATTCAAAATTATTGAAACTTCAATGCAGTGTTTGATATATTCGTTAATATACTTAAATATTTGATTAAATAAAACCATAACTATTTTTTATAAGCGAAGGACTATGAACCCATAATAAAAAATTTTTAACGTTTAGAATGGTCAAGTAATTTCAAATACCAGTTTACTTATATATTAATATATTATGAGTTCAAATTCAACTGTAGATACCATTTCAGCAAACTTGTCATTGTTCAAAAATAGAACGTACGACCCTACAATCACAAGAATTTGGAAATCTTGTAATCAAAACAGTAATAAAATCATTAGTTCTTTAAATAGGACCTAATTGGGTACATTCGCTAAGTTAGAATTGCAGAAAAGTAGTAGAACCACTAGTTAATCTTATACACATGTATAAACTTATAAACGTATGTCAGTATCAGGATGATTAAGTAATATGATATACTAGGGTCCCCTAACAAAATGAACAAGATTTAAAGCAAAGATAAGACTTGTAATGCCACCATAACGATTCTATAAAGGTTTCAACAATTCATTACATTATGGTTGGTCACGCAGTCACCTCTCCATTATATTCCATATTTTTGCAGCATGGCTTGATAAGCGTAACAAACTTAAAAGAATAATAAAGTTTCATGGCTGATATGCGGCCACTGTACGCAAAAATTGATGAGGCAGCCCGATTTTTTGTCACGGTTATCTCCTTTAGCCAAACGGTTACATATGGTATACCTATACCTAAAGATACCTGAATGTGTGCTTACACCTACCCGTCGTAGCGGAAGCCCAGTTATACCGCTGTGCACTCGGTCCTTGCAGTTATTGGTCTAGATAAATATGGGCACCTAATACAGGATGCACCACATGAGGGAGGAAGATTGAGGAATATCAAGATTATTGGAAATTCAAACTTCATAAGCATTACTCAAATTCTCAGAATTATTAAGATCCTAATAATTTAGCTATCTATAAAATGATTGCTAAGACACTGCGCTAAACTTTATATTTTATCTTTATTCTGTTTAATACTGTTAGGTTATCCAAAACTAGATAGGAGATAGTGCTGGAACATTCAGCACAATCACAGCATAAACAATTGATAGTCGGCAATATTCAATTCTTTTAAAGAGAATATCAATAATAAATTGTCAAAGTTTAAAAGTAAGGTAATAGTTAGATTCAAAGTCTAGCGGGTTAATTACATTCATCCATTTGGTTGATAACGTAGTCACCTCATTATTTCTATATTAATATGGCATATTAAACAATCGACTCCAATGGCTTGATAAACGTGACAAATGTAGAAAAATAACAAAGTTTCTTGGCTGGTAAAAGACATTCCTGTGATGGCACAACTGTTAGCAAAGATTGCTAAGAGCATTTGATTTTTTGTCATGATTATCGTCCTTATCCCAAGTGCCACATATGGTATACATATACGTGAAGATATATTTTAAGTACCTGAATGTATGCTTGAATCCACCAGCCAAAAAGGAAGCCCAGTTATGCCACTGTGCACTTGATCCATGCTCATATCAGTCTATAAGTATATGGACACCTAGTCCAGGAAGTACTACATGAAGAAAGAGCAGTCAGGAATATCATCATCATTGGAAATTGAGACTTTATAAGTATTACTCAGGAACATTATCATCCCTCTGCGTCAAATACGGATAGCTTTAATCACTAACTTGTCTGCCTCAACAGATAAGAAGTAATAATAACAAATGCCGGGGTGGTCTAGCGGTACAGCGCTCGATTTGGAGCTCGGTGGACATGGGTTCGAATCCCACCACCGACACTAAAATGCGGGCCCACGTCTGGCTTTGTTAAAATGTCCACTGCTGAAATATGTTTCTCGTAAAACATTCAAAATAACACATCAAACATTTTTTTAAAATTTGTTTAATCATTTATCAAAGCTATAGTCTATTGATGAGAATTAAGAGATTTAAAATTGACAACTTTGCTGAAGCTTTCGTTAAACCAAATACACTTGCTTTAGTAGTACATATACTTAAAGTTAAAACAATAGATTATGATTCCTATGATCTGTTTGTATCCATCCGTTACAATCGAAGCTTAAATATACCAATGTGCGCTCAGTCCCTAATCCATTTGAAATCCTTACTAGGGTTTTGAGTAATGCTTTCAAAGTTTCAATTTCTAATGATGATAATATTTCTGTTTACATACCTCCATCCAAGACTCTCATACCTGTTAATTAATCAGTTTTTGGATAAGCTGATCGCATTAAAAGCCAACCTCACTGTCCCTATATTGAGCTAACGCGCTACTGTGCTTTCGAATGCTACGCTATGCTCAAACAACCAACCAATCAACCTTCAATACAATATATCTATTTATTTTAATTTTTTCTGCTAGAATGCTTTTCGGAATACGCATTTTTCAGAAAGTTGACATTTAGCGAAGCGCAATAAACGCACACATTCAGTTCCGACTGTAAGACTCCAACCCATTCCAGTCCACTTTTGAATCTAGTACTCTGCCAACTCCGCCAACGCTTGGTTCTTCCAATATCACAACAGTCTACAGATAAAACAACTATTAATTAGATATAAATAAGTAACAATTCTTCATCCAACGTATTCGATTAGCATCAACCAAATTCCAACCTACATGCAGCAATACTTTGCGCAAGTTAGGTTGAACACAGGCAGCATTGATGTTGCACAAGCGCCCCAAACGCTGCATTACCAAACATTGAATGTCGAATACTTCGTCATGCAAAGCCAAAAAAAGCGAATTCAAGTGATTGGCTTCGGCCAAATGATAATCAAACCGACTATCTAGCGAATCGAAAACACAGCGGCGTACGTCGGCGTCTGGTAAAATAAACAATTTACATTTTACTTATACCACATAGTGATAGATTCGAATTATTTATTTTATTTATTTATTTTGGTTTATGCCAGTCAACTCTTCATTATTTCTATATTATAAAGTATATAAAACGATTAACTCCTATGGTTTTATAAGCATAACAAACGTAGAAGTATAACGACGTTTCTTAGCTGGTAGATGACGCCACTGTTCACAAAGATTGAAATAGTCACCTGATTATTTATCAGGGTTATCTCCCTCAGCCCAACGGCTACATATAGTATATGTTACCCTTGAGATACCTCTTAAGCATCTTGGGTGTATACTTGCACCCATCCACCGAACTGGCAGCCCATTTTTACAGCTTTGCACTAGGTCTCTACTGTGTTAGTTCAGGATACGCCATGTAGAGATAAATGTCAGGAATATCATCATTATTGGAAATTGAAACTTTACAAGTACTACTTAAATCCTCATAATCATTAGCGTCCCTAGAATTAGGTACCCTTTCAAAAACTCATTTTGATTACGGTGTAGCAGTTTCCTGTATTTCATGCAACTAATATTAGTAAATATTAGATGTTTATTAGGTATTAAATGATCTCTATCAAATAAACATAACTTTATACAACTTGTCAAGTCAACCTAAAACAAACGGTAACAAATTTATGATAAAATCGTCAATACGAAAGGCTGTTCTTACCCAAATCGCTAGTTCCAACTACCAACAATTTTCCCAAAATATCAGCAACTGTATTTACAGCCGGTCTGGCATACCACAACTGAGTTTCGGCAGACTGCAAACAAAAATTTAAAAACAGGAGAAACGGTGAGATAAGCAAGTATTATATATATATATATATATATATATATATATATATATATATATATATATCACTTTACAATTTAAAGATCATTAAAAGCTGTTAAAAACAGTAATTATAGTTATTTGGCAATATGATTACCTACTGATTATTTTCAAGATCCTTTAACAACTCCAAAAACTGTCTTCTTAGTATCGTCCACTAAATTAAATAGAGCTTCGGAAAAACTGGAAAAGAATATTCTAAATAGCATTAATACATGTACGCTCCTTTTATTCTTCAAATCAGTTTTTTCAATTAACTAAGTTTAAGTTCTGTATTAGATGCTTCTAGTAATCCCTTGAAACACATGAATACAAAAGCATTACTTTAGATAGCAAAGGTCTTACAGCAAGGTTACAAATCCCATTTCCAAAACCTGATAATTTTATTTAAAATTTACCAGAAGAGACATCATAATTTACGTCTACAGCAAGTATGATTTATTAAAATTAATCAAAAACTTAATTACCCAGCTTTTAACATTTCCCATTTATAACCTTTTAACAAAACATAATTAATTATTCTAATTATTGATATTCCCTTGGAATAAACAAATAACACAATTTTTCGATTAGTGAGTGATTCTCACTTGTTCATTTAAATACTGTAATTTGAATAATTAAATTAAACTGATGATGTTTTGACGCGACAAATAAATGATGGTCTTAGCTTATTTGCTTCCTGTTATTATAATTCATGTGGGCAAACAACTAAAGACAAAGTATCTCCAACTATTGGATCTGCCTGTATACTAGTTAAACATCCATCCAGTAACGTTATGATTCCTCAGTTCACAAACAAACACAAGCACTCTTACTTTAAGCCACGGAATCATTAAATGGGCACATGTGCGGACTGCCTCCAAACGAATTTCTTTGACTTCGCACGTGTTGATCGATATGAAATTATCTGATATGTGACGCACAAATTGGGCCAATGTATGCCCTTTAAACAATTATATATATATATATATATATATATATGACTTGAGCAATGTTTATAAATTATTCATTTCCAATTATAGTAATACTCTCTAAATTCCACGTAATTCCGTGTGGTGCATCCTGGACTTAGGTTAACACAGATCACAATCAGAGTACACAACAGTATATGTAACTGGTCTTCCATATAAGTGGTACTTAAATAGTAAACAGTACGCACCCATTTGGCGAATAATGGCACCGTCATAAAAACTTTATTACTTCCCTACGTTTGTTGCACATAAAACATTTTATTTCCATATGCAGTGAAAGTAAAAGTTGGTAACAGAGCCACCTCTTTATTAGTTCCAAGTTCACATAGCATCCCGAATTCCTATACAGAGGTTGTCAAATGCGAATTGAAATTGGGGGGTGTGGTGTAAATTAAGTTTCTTAACTAGAAGACCGCTTCATTGCGACAATGCATATGAAAGAGTAAAATATTTTTATATGTTCTGTAAATATGAAAATATTGGGTGTGATCATGTGATCAAACAGCACCATGATATAACCACAACTTTTTGTGAACAATGACACCTTCGAACGGATGTTGTCATTCATCAAAAACTTCACTTTCAATACCCTACATTTATTAAGCACACAAAACTCCCTTCATCTAATAAACAGTAAAATAAGGTCATAATTATACCTATCAATTCAAAACAACCGTCTTACATTACCTTCAAAGTCAAAACTTCCCAATGTCCGCAAAGCCAAAGCCACCACAGCCACTTCATTCAGGGGCTCACCACCGGGAACAGCCACATGTGGATATTCGTTCAATGAACTCATGTTTGATGTCTTGGTAACTGTTACCGAGGCTGCAGTCGTATGTACTTTAGGGCCCGAACCAAAGACCGACCCAAACCGTCCGGTACTAGATACTCCATAATTAATCGAAGTACTGCTAGGTGTTGAAGTCTGTTGGGCGGAATTCGCACTGCTGCTCGAGCCCAAACTACTAACAACAGCACTCAAGTTGGCTAGATTCAAATGGACTCCACTAGAAAGAGTAAGACCAATTGGAGATGAAGAACGGTTTGTCAAATTGGGACTAAAGAGAACGTTTGAAGTTGACTGATGATTGATATTGGTGACGTGGTTGTTCATCAAAACTGAACTAATGTCGTTAAGTAAACATTCCTGTTGGAATAATTACAGTTAATTACAATTGTTGCATAAAAGAAAAATTATATTTGAAAAAATACCACATCTATCAATACTAAAATAGCATTGTAAAAAGTTTATAAACAATCTAATCATAATTAAAACTAAAAAGAAAATTCTATTTAACTTGTTAAAACCTAAAATGTTAGTGCCTGAAAGCTCAAAAAATGTATCCAGATTGAAATTCAGACTATATCATAAAATTTTTAAAATATTAAAAGTATGACATAAGTAGCAAAGAAATTTGGATCAAATGTAACAGCTGGTCATTGGAAAGAAATGTCTAAAACTTGGATAATTTAACAATAACATCTTTTCACTCATCGTAGTTTGTAACGTAGTCACTTCTTCATTATTTCTATATTTGTACAGCATATTAAACAATTGATTCTAATGGCTTAATAAGTATAACTAAAATAGAAGAATAACACAGTTTTTTGCCTAATAGTCGACAGCCACTGTTCGTGTAAATTGACAACTCAGCCTGATTATGGTGAGAGTTCTTTATTAGCCCAACGGATACATATATTATACGTATACCTTTTAAGTACTCTAGATATATGCTTGCATCTATCACTGTGTTAATCTATATTTACAGATGAGTATAGTCCAAGATGGACCTAGTAACAATCAGAAATGAACCGACCTAGCCAGCCCCAAGCCTGGATGAAGGAGGAGAGTTTGCGTCAAAAATGGTATCCAGCAGTAAAACCTACGCTAAAACACTAAAATGGTCAAAATGTTTTATAACTATGGAATTGACAGATTAACTAAACTGTTTAATTTAATATGGAACGAAGAGAAAATACTTGATGAGTGGAAAAAAGTGTTATCACGCCAACCTAGAAGGAGAAGGGAGAGGTTCAAAACGGTGGTAACTATATGGCATAAAGATTATGTCACACACTTTGAAACGCTGGGGAAAAATTATTAATGGAAGAATCTGCAAAGAAACAGACATTGTAAAAGAATAATTTGGATTTATGTCTGGACGTGGTACAAGTGATGCTTTTTTTCCTCTCCAAACAACAATAGAGAGAGAAACAGGGAGAAACAGAAATGACTTCATATGGTGTTTATCGATTTAGAAAAAGTATCCAATCGGATTCCAAGATAGGAAGTGTGGAAAAGCATAAGAGATAGAGGTGCCCCTAAAAAGTACGTGAAGATTGTACACGAAATGTACGATGACGCAAAAACGTTGGTGAAAACCAATGTAGGACTGACTGATGAGTTTTCACTAAAAGTTGGTGTACATCAGGGTTCAGCACTGAGTCCATATTTGTTTAATCTAGTTATTGACGAGCTAACAAGAAACATTAAGGTGGAATCACCATGGTGTGTTATTTGCAGATGACATTGTCTTATACAGTAGAAAACCAGAGGATTTAGAGAGGCGGTTAGAGCAATGGAGAAAGGCACTGGAAGATCAAAGTTTAAGAATAAACGAGAAAAAGACAGTCCACATGAGAACACCGAAAGAAAATGGTCGAGAAATCAAGATGAAACACCAAGAATTGTTGAAAGTGAGGTTTAAATACCTTGGCTCATCGCTAGAATAGAATGGAGATTTGAATGCAGAGATAGCACATCATCATCATCATCGGGGATAAACATCCCCCATGCAGAGATAGCACAAAATATGCAAGCAGGATGGTATAACTAGAGGAAACTTACAGGAGTTCTGTAAGACAGAAGGATAACAGCAAGGACACAAGGTTAAATTTTTAAGACCGCAGTGAGACCGACCTTGATGTACGGATCGGAAATGTAGATTATTAAAAAAGCCCAAGAAAGAAAACTGACCTCAGTTGAAATAAAGATGCTTCGATGGTCGTTAGAAGTGTCCAAATTGAACAGAATGAAATTGTTAGAAGAAAACTGAAAGTCAACAAAGCTCATAAAAAAATTCAAGAAAAAAGGTTAAAATGGTACGGCTATATTCTATGTAAAGAAAACTAAGTTACAAGGCAAATAATGGCATTGTAAGTGGAAGATTAAAGAAACCGTGGTCGACCAAAAAGATGGTTAAATTGTGTGGAAGCCGATATGAAGGAAAAGGGATGAACAAAAATTGACGATACGAACAGAACCAAATGGAGAATGTTAACAAGAAACAGCGACCCCTTATAAAAAAAGGAAAAGCTGTAAAGAAAGAATAAGTTAAAGATGCACCATCCAGAGATAACAGTTAGGAATATCACCGTCATTTGAAATTGAGACTTTATAAACATAAATTTTCAGAATGATTAGTATCAACAATGATAATGTTTTGACATTATATAAAATTAACTGGTGGCATAAAAGTTTATAATTGTCATTTCAACAACCAAAATATACCATTGCCAAGTTTTTAACAATCACTAATTAATTGACTATTAATGCTACAGAATTGGAGAAAAATAAAATTTCCTCAAATAAACATATTTGAAGTCTACAGCTAAACTACAATAAGCGCCAATTGGACAATAATATATGTAAATACACCGACGTCAACATTGCATATTATAATGTTTTCAAACTAGAAATAGCGTGTTATGGCAGTTTTATAGCAATACTGTTAAGTCGCGTTTAACACTGCCGCTGATAATAATTCACAAGCAACTTACCTGAATATCTTTGCGTAACTGAGGAATATGCTCAGCTATTACTCGAAATGAAGCAACTAAAGGCTGATTCAATCCAGTTGCAACCATTGAATCCAAAACTTCTCTGACAGACTCGTACAAGTGGGAATTCATTGACTTGGCCAAAAGAGCTACCGTAAGGATGGCGGCTGTTTCTAGTGTAGGCGAACGCTTTCTAAATCAAAAAATGGTAATAATTAATTTCCAAAATACGAAACTAGTTACAAAAATGTTTACTAACAAATCTTAATTATCGTCCGTAATGTCTTTAAACAATAAAATCATACATCATTACTGCAACAAAATAGGGATAGAAATCCCATTCTTCGGGGTAGATAACTTTGTACTCCGCTTCTTCTCTTCATTCATTGATTAATTTATCTTTTATTTTTATTTTTACTACTTTAAATGTTTTACGGTAAACAACTTTCAGCAGTGAACATTTTAGTAAAGCTAAACGTGAATCCGCATTTGGTGCCGGTGGTGGGAATCGAACATATGCCCACCCAGATTCGAGTCACATAAGACGGTTAAAATACTGTAGCTAAAAAGTAAAGGGTTGAACGTCACACTCCTGACCGCTAACAATCTTGATGAAATTGTGTTAAAAGTTACATTCAAACCCTTATATCGTCTTCTAAAATCACTAGTAATAAATAATTATCGAGATAACAAGTGGACGTACTTGGAAAGCACATCCTTTTGGCTTGGCAAGTACAACCGGATGGTTTCAAATAACTGACCAAAATAAACAGATTGCATAAATTCCGATCCCATAAAATGTCCAATAAGACCCAAACTAAGAAGTATCATGGCCTTTTCTCTTTCCTTACGCAAAGATTGAAATAGCCATTCAAAAACAATACGCCGACGTCTGCAAGAATGGAAAAAAATATTTTTTATTTTTTATCTTATGGAAAAATAAAAGCACAATTTAAATTCACCATCGCTTAGCGTTTAATAATACACACAATTAGGGGTAGTTTAAAACACCAAACCGTTGGATTAAAAAAAATAGAATATAACCCAATAATAAAAATTCAAGTTAAATCCAAGTCTTATATTTTACCTAAATTTAGACAATCAGTTGGATCCCTATGACTTTATTTTAACCAAATCACTGAATTGGGAAATCTTAATTTGAAAGACCCTCAATTTATAATATGACTTTTCGACAGATTAGTTTGGAGAAGTGGTCACAAAAGTGATAGTTGCGCTTAATAAATAACCAGTTTATTAAATTATACAAAATAAAAAGTAATTTAATAAAACGCAATTAGAAATAAAAATATTGAATTTTATAAGTATTCTAAGTCCTAATAAATAATTGTAAACACCGAAACAGTAGACGTGAATAAAACGCATAGCGTAAAAATGTCAACCAATTAATGACCCAGAAAAAGGTTTGTTAACGGAAAAATCAAATATTTATTTAAAATGTAACAGATAATTCAATAACTAAACGTTTAGTTCAAATAATATAACTTTTACAAGGTGCACTTAATGAACGATACTTGAGGTGTGTTAACATTAAACGTCAATTACATCCCGAGTTAAACCCCTCCAATAATCTTTGTTGACTGCATAGGGTAAACAAACGGACGCCCAATTAAGTAATTCATTTGGACGAGGAGGCTTAACATAAATAAAAGGACTGATTTCGCATGCTACAATATCCGTCCAAATTTTCTGTTGGTCACCTGACCTTCTTTTCCATCCAGGTAATGGATGGGCTTCCATAGTGATTCTGGTTGGATAAGTGGGCAATCTACGTAAATCATGGCCAATCCATTTCAATCGTCTTTCTTTTATTGTGCTAGAGAAACGTGGCCAATAAATGTTTAGTGACTTACAAACATCTGGGAATGGTTGAAATATTTTATTAGTTATTAAACGAGTGCGTTCAATAGAGGACAACGAGCGAAACCATATGGATCTTAAACAGCTTTGCTCAAATTGAACAAGCTTTTGTGTATCCACTTGAGTGAGAGTCCAAGTTTTGCATGCATAAAGTAGAATGGAACGCACTAAACTCTTATATATTCTAATCATGGTTTTAAAAGAAATATTACTTTTGTTCCATAAAGGTTTACTTAAACGCCCAAAAGCTGCAGCAGAGAGGCGAATACGATGCCGAATCTCTGAAAAGCTGGATCCTTTATTATCTATGACCGAGCCTAGGTACGTAAATACATCAACCACCGGGAGTGGGTTACCATTAACAGTGATTGGATTTCTAAAGGGGACGTTTGCTAAAACCACTGCTTTTTAGTACTAAGATATAAACTATATTTTTCTGAGGCTTTTTGAGTAAGTTCAACCGCATTTTGCAAATCTTTTTCGGTTTCTTCTATAAGAACCGCATCGTCTGCATATTGAAGATCCGCTATATTGTGACCATCATGAGTTATACAGCCCACAAATGACCGGAAAACTTCATCAAAGATGGCATCAACTACAAAATTGAAGAGTGTAGGTGCTAAAACATATCCTTGACCGACACCTGAGTTTATGTAGATTGTGTTAGTTAAAGAATCTCCATTCCGCATTACTGTTTGACGACCTGTATAACGATTTAATAATGTTGACAATCTTGGCAGGAATTCCCTTGGTAATGCTTCTCATTACAGCAGCTTGCAATCAACAGAATCGAAGGCGGCTGAATAATCTATAAAGGCATAGTATGTAGACTGTTGGTATTGTAATCGAAGTTCTAACGTTCTGCAAACAGTGTGGATATGATCAACCCATCCCATCCCAGGACGAAATCCAGCCTGGTTTGCTCGTGTTTGACACTCCCGTGCGACACGTATCCTGCGTAAAATAATGTTTGCCAAAATTTTTGAAGCCCTGCAAGGTAAGCTTATTCCTCCATAATTAGCGGGATCAATTGTTTCTCCTTTCTTATGAATTGAGATTATAATGACTTTTGTCCATACTTCTGGTACTTTCTGTTCTTTCCGAATGGTGTTTATCATACTTAAAAACTTCTATTGGTATACCATCTACTCCTGTAGCCTTCCCATCTTTCAAATGGTGGCATGCTAAGATAATTTCTTCTTGCGAGGTGGTCTCTGTCGAAACTAAGTATGGGTGATCCGAGGATTGTTTATGGAGTTGATTGGAAGCCGCCGTCGCTTTGTGTTTGTAATTTCGCAAAGTGTGATGTCCATTGATTTGTAGAGATCACCGATGAGCGTTGATTGTAAAAGGAATGTCCTTTGCAAAGCTCATTGATCTTCTTGAATTAAGTTTGAGTATTGTTACGCATTGCAGCATCCTCTAATTCCTCAGCTACATGCGACCAATATTTCTCTTGATTATCATTGAAATTCGTTCTATATTCCTGTATCTTCGGCTCCATCGAATTTTCTGTACTCATTTTTGTTCAAAAATTCATTTCGTAAAACATTTGTGGAGTTGGAAATCTGGAATATTGGTCGTATGTTGAGTTTCTTGGATAATAACCTAGAGGCCGCATTTACTTTAGATGTAATTAGCTTCCAATTATGTTCTACTTTATTATTATAGTTAATGAAAGGACCAGCATTTAAATATGCTTTTTCAAAGGATTCCTAAATATGGGACGTATTTTTGATAGGTTTATAGTCTGGGCGATTAAAGTGCTTTTGTTTGGATCAAAATTTAGGTGAAAGTGTGCACTTTAATAACCCGTGATCACTTCCATTATCTGTTCCAATACAGCAACCATGGAATGCACGCACGTCTTTAATTGATGAAAACCAGTTACGAGAGACATGAATATAGTCAGTTTGAGAGCGGCAATCTTGTATTTTATATGTGGTTAAGTGACGTGGATGATGTTGGAACATTAAGTTAGTGACCACTAAATCATGTTGTAAGGCATAAGATAATCACCGTTTGAGCAATTGCTATTGCTAGTCGTCCATTTGCCAACTGCTGAGCAGTAAGCAGCACTTAGTCTAACGTTTAAATCCCCAATTGCCATTATTAAATTTGATTTGTTTTTTAATTTAGTTGTTGTGACCACCAATAGTTCATAAAATGCTTTTATTTCTGACTCAGTGTGATTTAAATTGGGAGCGTATACATTCACTATACCCAAAATTAAATTCCAAGTCTGAAAGCGGGCAGTCATAATTCTAGAATTAATAGGGCACCAATCAATGAAAGCTTCCGTCGCACTTAAGAACGTAATGATCGCAACACCATATTTGACTGGTCCAGAAACATCACATTGAGAAGCCCAGAAGGTTGATTCTGAAGTTACTTTTATAGCACAAGCTCATAAATGACGGGTTTCTTTGTTATAATACTCAGGATGATACTGATAACCGTTGTCGCCTTCTTGTCAACATGTTAACGACCTTAATGCCTGAGTATCCCTTTGGTCCACAGCTGTTAATTTGGCACAGCCTTATTCACAGCTAAAGGTCGTTCCACTATCCGCCACCTGTGGACGCACTAAGTAGAGGTCGGTCTCCCCCCCCCTTAGATTTAACGGTTTCATAAGTTTTTATGTTTGAATACCATGTAGCGTAAACGGCTAAGCTAAAAATGTGCTGAAAATTAATACCACTAAAACAGCTTAACCAAAAACAAATATTTTAAATAGTTGTTTAATTACTGTTAATTATGTATATTATTATTGTACCGATTTTCGTGCGCTAAAAATTACTTCTACTAAAGTAACTAGACCAATAACAAATAATAATATAAACAATATGTTTTTTATTTAAAAATAAGCCCTCATTAACTAACCGCGTTACCAAAATTAAGCATATAATTCTTAATATGTTTAATCTAGTGTAAAAATTCGTTATACTAAGGTGTTAGTGAATAAATATGCGCCTCAGACAATAAATCATCAAAATTGAACTCACTGCTCATCACGAAATTGGTTAGGTCGGAAAGCAATCAAACGTGGAATAAGTTTGTACAACAACAGCATAATGTGTTGATTACGAGAACTGAGCCATCCTAAGACGGTAATCCAAATCTAAAATTGATTTGTAAAATATTTTTACTTTTAAAATTCAAAACCCTTCATTTTGTAGAAAATTAGTAACCTGATAGTCGAAATAGTCGAGGAAATTGTTTGAAATCAAACCACTGCGAAGTAACTCCATTACGGAATACCAAATAAAGCCGAGAATTTGATCAATGTTTATAATCTATTCAACAACAATAATAATCCTGTTTTCGCACCTCCATATAGTGCATCCTAGACTAAGAATAACAAATCAGAAACTAAGTGCAAAACAGTTTAACTAAGCTTCCGCTTTAGAAAATAAATACAAGCATACGCATAAAGTAATTAAAAGGTTTCTTAACTTACATGCGCTTGAATGCCAATTGTAACTAAAGCGCTAAACATGAAAATGGTTTTGAATCCCACCACTGACAATAACTGCAGGCACCCGTTTGGCTTCGCTTAATGTCAATTTACTAAAAAATGTTTCTAGTGAGACATTTAGATAATAAAATTTTAAAAAACGTGCCAGAATGTTCTAGCGGTTCAGCGCTTGACTCCAACCTGGGTAGGATGGGTCCGATTCCCACCACCGGCACTAAATGAAAGTTTACGTTTGGCTTCGCTAAAATGTCCACTACTGAAAGATGTTTCCAGTAAACATTTAAAGTAGCAAAAATTAAAAAAAGCAATGTATAGTATAGAGTATAGACGAGCTGCTGTCAGTTATTTTCAATCGTATTATTGTTGTTTTAATTAAACGTAATGAAGTTTTATATTTTACACCAGCTCACACTTTAATTAATCACAATTAATTAGTTAGTCAATTTGTTATAAAACGAAAATGTTTGTTTTTGGATTCATCAAATAAATAGTAATCAAATAAAAAATTAACGTCAATTATAAATTAAAATTTATGTAAAAATTAAATAAACTAAATTAAATAATTATGCAACTATAACTTTAAACATAATAATTATTTCTTCATTTAAATGAGTGCGTATATAAACAAAGAAACATGTACCAGGTAACATTAATTTATAAAATAATTTATTTCAAAAAAATTATTATAAAATTAAACAATAACGGTTTGTACTCAAAAATTATATTTTCTAAAAATTAATAAATAACTAAGTTACAAGTTACGACCCTTTTCAAATAATATTAAAGTTGTTGAGTTAAATTGTACAACCATATTACTTTAATTCTAATTTTTTTTTAATAAAGCAAATAAAAATGTAATAATTCTAAGTAAGTTAGTTTCAATAAAATGCAAATGCTTTCAAAATAAACATACATTTTTGAAAGTAAAATAAAATTAAAACAATGATGACTCTGTGTAGATTATCACCAAGTAACCAAAATAATAGTTTTGTGATTACAAAAATAAAATTTTAATTGTTTAATGTAATATTAATATTTAAAGAAATATTTTTAAATGTTTAATTTGTATAATTCGAAAAAGAAGGAAAAATATATAATAACACAACAATATGTAAAAACATTTTTAAATGTACAAAAATTGTTTATCACGTTATAGAAAATAAGGATTATCTACAAAAGTATGTTACGTAATGTATAAATATCAAACCGTGTATTTTAGGATTATTTCTAATGTAAATGTTATTAAAGTATATTTTTTATAAAAAATATTTAAAATCTATTTTTTCTTATAAAATATAATAAAATTAAGTGTAAAATATTATAAACATATATACTGTAATTAGTAATTGTTTGGGTAGCACTAAAATTGCCAAATTTTTAAATATCTTATTTAATCTTAAATTATAACTTCACGCTTGGTACCATGTAACATTCCTTCACATATGAAACCATATATATATATATACAACTCCTAAACTAATTAGTGTTGAAAACGTAATTATTAAATTAAAACATTTGTAGCAATCATATAACATAAAACAAAGACGACACTTTAATTATAAAACGTACAATATTATGTAATAATTAAAATAAATAATTTTATGGATATATATCGTAACTAATAAAAAATTACATAAAACATTAACTGATTCATAATCTAAGATTAAGTAAAATTACCAACATAAAATGACTTCTAATATATTTTAAAACGCAAAACATATCTAATTTGCAGGGTTAATAAATTGTTTTATATATAATTTACTACAAAATATTAAATAATAAATGAGATGGCTCGTGTTTGTAACCACTTGGCTTAGTTATTTGCCACCTAGGAGCCGAACATATTACATGTTATATCTCCTTTATCACAGGAAGTTTAGTTAATTTTTTATTACAAAATAAAAGCATCAAAATTATGTTTTGTAATAGTAAAATAAAATTGTTTTTAATACTAATTACTTTTAATTGTAGCTAATAAGACACTGACTTAAAAGGATTAATATGTTGGATAATAAAATAAGTTGCTGCGTATAAACATTTTTGTACAAACTTTAAATTTTACAGTTGGAACAATAAATATAAGCAACAAATATTAAATTGGTTTTATAAAAAATATTAAATAACCCTTATGTAAAAAATTACATTAACCAATTTAAACAATGGTCTTTTCCTAGTAAAATATATCAATATTTTTTTAACTAAAATGTATTTTACTTATGCCAGGGTTACAATTGTTCATAAAAATAATCATTTTTATTGTAATTTTTACAAAATTAATTGCAATTGTATTTAAATATATTTTGTTTAGATAAAAAACTTAATTTAACCATAACACGGGCTAAAATAAAAATAATTATAACTTTGAAAATCGATATTTAATAGTTCTATTATTAATGTTATTTATTTTATTTTTTGTATAATAAAACTTAATATGTATAAGGATATTTAAATCAAACAAATATTTGTCTATTTTGTTAAAATTTAGATTACATAAAACCCTATCAGCATTTTAACCAAAAGCATACCAAAACACCTAAGCCAAGTGGTTACAAACACGAGCCATCTCATTTATAATTTAATATTTTGTAGTAAATTATACATAAAACAATTTATTGACCCTAAAAATTAGATGTTTTGCGTTTTAAAATATATTAGAAGTCATATTTTATGTTGGTAATTTTACTCAACCTTAGATTATGAATCAACTCCGCCTAGTTTAGATCAGAAATAATTCAATCTAGCCAGTCCCAAGCCTGGATAAAGGAGAAGGGTTTCAGTGCAAAGTTAGCAAAGTTAGTCTCTGTGAAAATTTATACTGCTACAGAAACAATAAGAGGACGCCATTCCGGCAAACAACGGCAAAGAAGTGATCGCGCGAACAAAAAGTGGTCATACTGCTATATTCAAAATTGTCACGGGAGTACTTCAAGGATGTATTTTGTCACCGTTTTTATTTCTTCTAGTAATTATGACTCGATCGATAAATAATTTGTCTTATGGTATCAAATGGAACTATAATAGATTAACAGATTTAGGTTTTGCAGATGATATTGGTCTACTAAGTGAAATTACATAAATGATGCAAAAATATGACACGTCTTAGTTCTCGTATTGGCTTACAGATTAATTGTTCAAAAACAAAAGTGTTGTGCACTAAATAAAACAATGATTTGCCCATCAAAAATAGTGGACAAAATATTGATGCTGTTGATTCCTTTACATATCTGGGAAGCATCATTGGTAAAAACAGATAAAACGAAATGGATGTTAAAGCTAGACTTGGAAAGGCAATGTCAGTCTTCCATAGACTCAAATCAATATGGTCATGTTCTTCTATCCGCCTGAAGACAAAATTACGTTTGTACGCATCAATAATCATTCCTACGGCAATATATGGGAGTGAAACGTGGAAGCGAACGGACAAAATTGATAAAATAATAGATGTTTTTCATCGCCGGTGTCTTAGAAGTATTTTAATGATTACCTGGCGCAATCACATTTGAAATGATGACATCATGAGAAGAACTGACTCTCATTCACTCCATGACATCATTACAATTAGATGAAGAAATTTACTTGATCAAATTCTACGTTTACCGCCCGAAATTTATGGGATCAAGCAAAACGTTTGGCAGAATGTTCAAACACATGAAAACATTTTGTAGTCTCATGTTCTCTTTGAATTACGAAACTTTGTAGTTATTTTTTGCTATAATTGTTGTCTTATTGCCCCATGCTCATTTTTTTTTAAAGCAAAAGGGTTTTTAATAATAATAATAATAATAATAATAATAATAATAATAATAATAATAATAATAATAATTAGATTATGAATCAGTTAACGTTTTATGTAATTTTTTTATTAGTTACAATATATATCTATAAAATTATACTTGTGTTTTAATTGTCACATAATATTGTACGTTTTATAATTAAAATGTCGTCTTTATTGTATGTTGTGATTGCTATAAATGTTTTAGTTTAATAACTACGTTTTCAACACTAATTAGTTTAGGAGTTGTATATATAACTATTTAATAAAATACGTACCTTGTCCACATTTTCTAATAAAAGACGCGAACAAATATCGGATGAAAACTGATTACATCCAGGATGTCTGTAATTCTCAATTGTGTGCTGTTTTGAATCGCATGAATCTCTTCTAGCAGTAATCGGTACATGTTTCGTTCCATCGCGTAAAGTTAATACTTCTATGGCTAAATTGGGTAAGCTTTCAGTAGAATGCGAGAAGAGGACGCTTCCAGGTAATACACCAGTAGCAGCCAAAATGCCAGATGAATTCACAACAGGCCATCGAGTAGTCAACACGGTGTGTACAGCTGAAGTTGCCTCACTTTGATTCGTTGTGAGAAAGTCGAACAATGGCTGAATGAGGGAAAGGTACACTCAGTATAGTTACTACAAGCATAACTTAGTACTCTAAACTCAAAGATTTGCAGTTTAAACCTTAACAGCCTTAAAACTATCAGACAGAAACACAAAAGTTATTGATCTATGTACGCGTAATATATTTAACATAACTGTATAGATTAAAATGCCACACCAATGATTCGGTACGTAATAATTATAAACAAACCAATTATTTTTCTGCGTTAAAAATGACAAAAACCTATTTCAAACTCGTCGTAGTTTAATATTGTTATTGCAAAATACCTACACCACAAACACATCTAATGTTAAACCTTATTTGTATTAATGTGTCTTAATGCCAAGTATTAAATTAGATGCTCAAAATCACGAACAAAAATTCAATTAGATGGGAGACAGCCAAAAGCATACCAGTCCCACCATCTGATCCAAATCGGTAATCAATTTGCCAAAACTTGGTTGCACACAAACCAAAAGTTCATTGAGCACAATCAAACTGCCATGTATCCAATCGTCACGATTAAATTTCTTGTTTATCACGTTCGTAGTGGCCTGTTACAATCAAAATAAACAAAAAAAAACTGTACACAATAAGAACTGTTAAATAACATTCTTTCTTTCCCTCAAAAAATTATAACCTTCTCGTGATTTGAAAGCTCGTCTGCTTTGACAAACCTAAGTGTTATACTGCCTACAGTTTAATATTTAACTTGAAAGGTAGAAACTAGTAACCTACCTGCTACTGTGCAGCCAACATTTAGTTCAAAACCCTAATTGTTCCAGTTTCAAAATGAGTAATCCAGCAGTATTACATCCACATCCAATATACAACACATTAAATCTGTAATTGCATCTTTAATAACATTTACAGCTGAAAATATCAATATCCTCACAAAATTTAAGTTAAAATGCCTTTAAATTTACGTGCATATCCTAAATTAAAATTTTATTATATGCCATTATTAAATCTTTTAAAATAAACATTTTAGTAAGTTAGCGGTTTCAAATCAAACCCCTAATTTTCAAAATACAATTTTAGCAACTTTAATATTTATGCAACCACGGAACTTCTATTTTATACAAAGTTGCCACTCTTACGTAATTAGATTGATCGTGTGTTTCTCCTTGAACTTTGAGGGCTTCAATCAAACAATCTCGATACCAATAGAATGGTGACGAAGTATTGTTTCCAAACAAACAATAATCGGAATTGTAGATGTCCATCGGGTTTAAGTGCCGATTGGTTGAACTAGTGTTGGAGGATGCTGTAACATGATGAGAACCCGGAAACAACTTTCGGTTCGAAGGATTTGTGTCAATTGAAGGAAAATCAATAAGAAATGGTTCAATTACTCGTGTCGAATCTGTTCCGGGCAACTGCATAAATCGTCTTTGCTCTCGATTTGCAGTCAAGAGAAATGCAGACCAAAGAGCAATTCCCGCCAATTCACGAGTAACCATCTACAACAAAATTAAATTATTAATTCTTCAAACATTAAATGCCAAATATCTTTAGCAGCAAGTAGAATATCATTTATACAATGGTATATTATTAAAGTGATAAAGTGTAACTAACATTTTTATCACGAATGGTTAAAAGTATGGCACTGATAAATAAACCCATGTGTTGACAAAAACTTGTTGGAGTATTAATAATCAATTCACGAAGTGTCAATATCTGAAAGATATACACGTTATGTTACATAAAATCCAAATATAAATAATTTCAATAAAAAAGCAAACAACTAAAACACTATAATTTTTAACTCTATAAAAAAGCATACAATATATATATATATATACACATAAAAAAAATCAAAAGTTCTAAATAAACAAACTGATTTCAAAATACTTGTATATTTACAAAAATCCTTTTAAAATTGATTTATAATTACGTTAAAAATAAGATAGAGAGCTCAAACTGAACAAGCTTGTGTATACCCACTTAGGAATCCGAATTTCGCAAGCATATAGTAGAATAGAACACTCGAAACACTCAAATTCTAATGTTGGTTTTAATAGAAATATTAGCAATAATCTCTATATATATTAAAAACTGAAACAAAAAAGATAATCAAACATGTAAAAAGTTTCAATTACAATGAAATGTTTCAGTATTAAGGATACACATTCTTACAGCAAAATATTTCTGGCAATCTGAACTTTCCTTCATCAGAATTTCACAAGAACGTCTAATTTGTTCTTCGATAAAATCGTAAGTAAGAACCAAACCTAAATGTCCGATTAACCGAGATTCCAAAACAATAAGTTGTAAATCATTTACAACTGGTTGAGAAAGTACATATTTAACAAACCGTTGACAATGATGATGAACACTCAGAAAATCCACTTCGGCCAAGCATCCTTCAAAAATAACAGAAATGTTTTATTAAATTTATAAATTTAAAGCATTGGGTTCTCTTTATAATTCCAAACAAAAATAATAGAAGACGTAAACTTTGAGATCAATTTCGTATATTCTCTTCAGTTACTAACATAAAAAATTAGTGTATATATACAAAATAAGATATATAATTAACTTAATTGTGTAGCTATTAATGTTAAGTTAAGTACATTTTTCGAATATATATATATATATTGGTTTTTGTTTATGACTGAAGAGAATATACGAAATGAATTCATCTCAAAGTTTACGTCCTCTATAATTTTTAGTCGTAATTAAATTTATGCATTTAAAAAACCTTCATTTAACAATTCAGTAATATTAATTCCTTCCTCGTTGAGTATAAAGATGCCCAAAAATTATTTCTAAATAATTTTCCCAAAACTACTGAAAAGCTGTTAAAACACAAATTTCTGTAATCAACCACATCTACCAAAATGAGTAAACATTGAACATCTATTTTAGCACGCAAAGGTGCAGAATAAGTAAATTAATTAAAAACATATGCCATAAACCAACCAAAATTGTACATAACTATTTTAAATATGTCTGTTCGTCTTGACAATAAAAATCCCAAAATTTCAACTTCATTTTTCTTTTAGGGACAGGTATCCTACCCCTAAACCACTAGGACGATATTCAAACTATCTTGGTCGGGACCTTATCTTGGAAACAATGGCTAAGTTGATAAACTAACACATCCCTACATGCCTCCAAAAACCGTGAACAATGGAAAGAGATTATTCGGGATGCTATCTGAACATGGAATTAATGAAGATGTGATTTTGCTAAAAACTTTTGTTACTGTATTTACATTTTCGACTAAACCAAACAATTTTTCCAACTAGATACCAATGATTCTGAGTCAGTTCAGTTTCTCTCTTTATAACTTCCATGTTCTCAAAGCATCCCGAATAATTCATCTCCATTGTTCACGGTTTTCGGAGGCATGCACCAATATGTCAGTCTAACGACTTTGCCATTGTTTCCAAGATAAAGTCCCGGCCAAAATAGGGTGAATATCGTCCCAAATAGCATCCATCCAAGTACGTTTCTAACCACCTTTCTTTTTCTTCCAATCGGCATTTAGACAAGCTAAAGTTACAAAACGTGAGATTGCATCAGGATTTTTACGAAGAACATGTCCAAACCAGCGTAATTTACGTTGTCGCGATACCAAAGAGGGAAGTTCATTAAATTAGAGGTCATCTCGAATTTGGCAGTTACTGATCTTTTTCGTCCAGTCCCTTGATACGAATGATGCAAAATGAGTGTTGTACCAAATATATCTAAGACATATTGCTTCAACTTTATTGAGCTTCATGATATTTGATTCTGTAAGAGTCCAGCTTTTCAGCTGCGTACAGAAGCACTGTACGAACCAATAAAGAGAAAATGTTCATATTTGTCTTTGGATTGATGTTTTTTCGTCTCCATAATGGATTAGCAAGTTTTCCAAACGCAGCAGCAGCTAAACAAATTTGACGATTTACTTAATTAAATGAACCTCCGTCAGAAGTAATCAAAGAGCCCAGATACGTAAATTGCTTTACATTGGGATGCACAGCATCATTTAATACAATCCTCACATCAGGAGCCTGTGACGTCATGATGACTGATTTTTTGGGATTGATCTTCAGGCCAAATTCACCAGAAATTTTCACAAGAAAATCCAATGCTCGCTGCAGTTGATAATCATTTTCAGCTAGAAGAACAGCATCGTCAGCGTATTCTAAGTCGGTGATGGGCTTTGTACCAACATACACGTCTTCCATTTCTCCAGAAACCTTGACAAATATAGCATTGATTGCATAGTTGAACAAAAGCAGAGCAGCCACACAGCCTTAACGGACACCACTGCGAATTTCGAATGGCTTTGTAGTAGATCTGTTGCAATTGCGGATTACAGCAGTTGGGTTCTTGTACAGAGCACGTAGGAGATTCACAAGTTTCATCGGGGTTCCGTCACGTAACATAGCTATCCAGAGTCGTTTTTGTTCAGCGAGTCGAAGGCTAAAGAGTAGTCTATGAACCCTACGTACGTAGGACGTAAAACTTTGTTCGAAATTCCAGGATGCGCCGGAGCGTGTGAATCTGATCAACGCATCCCAAACCAGAACAAAAACCAGTTTGGTTGGGACGTGTAGTCTTCTCTCTCTCTCTCTCTCTCTCTCTCTCTCTATCTCTGGGCGAATCCTATCAACTATCGCTGATGTAGCAATTCTTGCAGCTATGCAAATTAATCAATTTGAACGAAATGTTGTCAGATGTTTCGCGGAGTGTTGGAAAAATGTGTTCATGAGAACCACATTGCATCTAGCAGCGAATTCACTTAATCTGCTTCCGTTCTCTCATTGTTCGCGCGATTTTGATCAAGGGCCAATCCAGGGTCGGTTAACATCGTCTCTGCAAGCTGTCATTAAAATATCCTCCAATAACAACGATTTGCGATGAGATTTTGAGTTGGGAGTATACATCTTCTAGTTGCTCGTAAAACTCATCTATTTCTTTTGCGCTATAATTATTGGTTGGAGCATAGGCATTGATGACGGCCATTGAGTATTTGGATACTTTAAAACGCCTAAACGCTAATCGTGGAGATACGCCCTTCCAGTCAATTAGCGCACCAGAAGCTGCTGGGGATAGACGAAATGCTACCCCGTGGTGTGCTTGGGTTTGATGCACAAAATGATGCAATAGACTGGGAAGCTGTAGGAAGACGAAACGGCTCTGAACAATTCAACCTTGTTTCCTGAAGACAAGCGATGTCAAACTTGTAACGAATTAGCTCTGCGGCAGTAAATGCTTGAATCGAAATAAATGACACTGACCGTAAGTTCCATGTTCCTATACGAAGTGTATTTCGGACGCTAAATTGAACTTGGGGGAGGGGCAAATAAAGCTTCTTGGCTTGAAGATTGCTTCCTTCCAACGGCACCGATATTCACAGGAGTTGACAAATCAATCTTCTTCGAGGGACGGAGAGATGACGCCGGCTGACGGATCCATGGGATCCATCAGAGGAAGACCGTTCACACATTGGTGACTTTAAGTCAGGCTCGTCATTATTAGTTAACAAGGATGAAATCTTGTTAACTCTCCCATGCATACCCGTCAACTTCAATACTTCTCCAGACGAATTTAGGAGATC
Organism: Cardicola forsteri; assembly: GCA_025895645.1. Classification (NCBI taxonomy): domain Eukaryota; kingdom Metazoa; phylum Platyhelminthes; class Trematoda; order Strigeidida; family Aporocotylidae; genus Cardicola; species Cardicola forsteri. The sequence goes on from JAKXYG010001412.1 coordinate 84,845, forward strand.
AGATGGCCTGGGGGTCTCGGCTGCTGATTCCATCACATATTTTCTGGTTGAGCAAAGTTTCATAATTGTTTGCACAGGATAAGGATCTGAAGCTTGATTTTCTGTCAGGGTGAACTCCCTTAGCCTAGCCGGCTACATATGGTAAATGGCTACCTTAAGACACATTTTAGGCATCCAGGGTGTATGCTAGCACCCATTCACTGAGCTGGAGTCCAGTGAAAATCAGTTATACCGCTGTGGACCCGGTCCCTGTTGTTATTAGTCTAGAATGCCTATAGACCTTTAGGCACCTTGTCCAAGACGCACCATGTGGATGAATAACAGTCAGTAACCGTCAGGAGTATCACCATCATTGGAGTTTGAAACTTTATAAGCATTACTCAAATCCTCAGGATCATTTACCATTTAAGTAATGCTTATAAAGCCTCAATTTCCAATTATGGTGATATTCCTGACCGCTCTTCCTTCACGTGGTGCATCCTAGACCAGGTACCCACAGGCATATATTCTAATAACAGCAGGATTAAAGTGCACAGCGGTATAACTAGGCTTCTACGACGGCGAGTAGGTGCAAGCATTCACCCAGGAAAAGGTGAATTAACGTATACGTATACCACATGTGACCATTAGGCTAAGGGAGATAATCCTGACAAAAGATCATCAATCTTTGCCAACAGTGGTGACATCACGAGGATGCCGTCTACCAGCCAAGAAACCGTATTCTTCTACGTTTGCTACACTCATCAAGCCATCGAAGTCGATCGTTTAATATGCAGTACAAATATAGGAATAATAAAGAGGTAACTTTGCGTTACCAGCCATAATGAATAAATGAATGTTCCCAATATTCATGGACTTGTAACAAGCTCAAAACATGAAAAATATTTTTTCAATAAATAAATATTAAACGTTTTCAGTTATAACTACTTAGTTAATAAAGATAAAAGAATTAAAACTATTGGTTTTCCCTTTAAAAATAAATGATTATCAAGTTTTTGTTGTGAGTTGTATACTCTTTGGTCTAAATACTTTAATCATAACGTGAATAAATAAGCGTTACCATTACATTAAAAGTAAAAACTTCAATATTAAGTATCACTAATTAACAAGTATTACTCGCGAGGTGATGCGCGCATCACGCTACACGTTAAGTGGAGCTTTATTTATATTTTTCTCTCCTTGTTTTTTGAAGATTATTGCAATGTTTTTGCTTTATAATACAAAACTTGTTTTATTATTACCTTTATATACTTATTATTTTTGCTCGCTGTCTATAATAGTTAACTGTTCCACAATCTACCTTCATTTTTGTCCTAATTTCAATTTTTCTGTGACAAATACCCCATTTACGTCACACACACACACACACCCAATAATTTAAAACAATTTGAAAACCGAGTGCGAAAAGGCGTTTAGGCCTACCCAACTAGTGAACAATCCTGAATCCTGGAATCAATTATCATAGGGTATCCGCGTACTCGTTAAAAATAAATAAAAAAGCTTCTAAATAACCAAGTTAATAAAAAATCATTTAACAAAACATACAAATATAATAAATTAATAAAAAACATAAAATCAATTCTCTAAAATACTTGAAAACTACAAAAATAAAAAGTATACAATAAGAACATTTAGAATAATTATACTACCACTAAGGAATAATAAAACTAAAATTTTAAAAACCATACATAAAAACAATAGCTATTGTACCAAATTATTGAATAAATGTCTTACTATGTTACGATTATTAAAACAACAAAAATATTACTAATAAGCACATTCAAAAATGGATAATCAAAAACAGTAAAATAGATATACTAACCAATAGCCATAACTGCTCCCCTTTTTTCGTTCAAATCTCCATTAATAAATATATTGATTAACTCGCTACATAATAAATCTACACAAATAACATAATCTTGCGAAGAAACTTCTTTCAACTCCCCACTAACAATTTTACACAAATCTAATATTGTCTTAAATTTATCGTCATCATTTTTACACTTTAGCCCATTTAAAAAATGTGCAATAATAGCATCTACGCTGACATTAACCATAACTCGTACGACTTTAACAAATAAACATCATGAAACGCAAGTTTTTAAATGCCCTTTCAGGATTTCAAAAACAATAAGTTTTTTTAATATTTGTTTTTAATTTATATATAAAAAAATTAATATATAAAAAATAATATGCATTTATAATTATTTGTTTTAATTTAACTTTCTAGTTGTTGCCTGGATAAGAATTTAATAAATCCTGCTCAGCATGGATTTATCCCTTCCCGTTCATGTCTGACCAACCTATTAGAATTCACAAACGGGCTAACTAGGGATTTAGAACAACACTCAAGTGTGGAAGCCGTCTACTTCGATTTCTCCAAAGCTTTTGATAAAGTCCCGCATTCCCTCCTAATAGCTAAGTTAAAGGCTTTTGACAGGTAATCCTTTATTAAATTGGATTAGTGATTTTCTAAAGGATCGATATTTCAGAGTTAGGCTCGGCAACGCGTTATCCACCCAGTGCAAAATAACATCAGGTGTGCCACAAGGGTCAGTCCTAGGTCCTTTACTTTTCATATTGTTTGTCAATGACCTATCTGCGAAAGTTCAATCAAACATTCTGCTCTATGCGGATGATGTTAAAATCTGGGGCACAAACCCGGAACTTTTGCAACATGATGTTGATAATATCTATCTGTGGTCGGTTGAAAATAGGCTTCCTTTAAATTTAGAAAAGTGCAAACATATAACTTTTGGACGACCTTCGGGAGTAGCCTTTATGATTCAGGATAAACCTATTACAACAGTAAAAGTGGTTAAAGATCTGGGGGTTACATTTACGTCATCCTTAGTCTTCTCATTACATCATAAATTAGCGACCCAAAAATGCTTCAGTCTGATTAAGTTTTTCAGACGAAATTTAGGCAAAATTCCGATAGATAGCCTTCGACTATTATTTATGTTATATATAAGGCCACATTTAGAATATTGTATCCAGGTAACTGCCCCATCCCTGAAAGGTGACATATATCAACTAGAAAGAGTCCAAAGGTTGCTCTCCAGACTCCCTCATGAGCTTAGTTTTAAATCATATCCTGAACGTCTACGGAAATTAAAATTATTCCCTTTAGGAGATAGGAGACTCCGAGGCGACTTAATCTTAATATATCAGTTATTCACCAGTAATAGGATCACGCACTTTTTTAATGTTAATAATGGTAACCTTAGGGGACATTGTCGGAAGATTCACAAACCTAGAGCCCTCACTAGTGTTAGACTAAATCATTTCACACACAGATCCATTACAGAATGGAATAAGCTTCCAAGTCATGTAGTTAAATCTAATTCCTTAGGGTCATTTAAGATAAATTATGACAAACACAAGCTCTCCAATTTCATTTAATTTCTAATTTATTTTTTCACTCTTCTCCACCATATTTTTCTTATTTCCTTTCACAATTATTTACTTTTCTTGTCCCAGCTTCTTCCTCCCGCTTTATTCTCCCCGATTTTAAATTTTCAGATACTTTGAGAACCGAGGATTAAAAGGATAAAGTCCTACGCACCTCGTGTACCGTCCTGATCCTGATCCTGATAACTTCGACTCGCGAGGTAAGGCGCGCGTCACGCTACATGTCCATTGGAGCGTTATTCATCCTTTTCTCTTTTCTTCTTTTTTGAAGATTATTGCAGTGTTTTTGCATTGTAATAGGCACTTGTTTTATTTTTTTTAATTTATAATTTTTGCTCGTTTTCTATAATTGTTAACTTCCACTATCTACCTTGATTTTATCTTGATTTCAAATACTTTTTTCTGTGGCTAATCCCCCTTGTTCAAAGACAATGTATAGTCTAGTTGGTGCTGTGTTAGGTCCAAATTTCCCTGTGTTCGTTTAACCAAAGTCTTTACTTTGGCTCTACTAAACACTGAAGAACATGGACTCATTTAGGTAATCCTGTTCCTATTGTTCAGCTGACTTCATTAAAGCAGGATTCCATTAATGCACCAAGTTTTCAAACTCCACGCCGGAATCACCATTCTATTCCCATATTCCACTGCCTTCGTCAAACATCTTTACTTGGCTCTCAGAAGACATACTTTACAGCGAAATAACGGTAAGAGGGTACAGCATAATTAGAAAAAATTAACAAAAAGCAAATGTGGTAATTGTATCTTCTACGTCAAAAAAGCATTATTTATTCCACATTTCTTTCATTTCATTCCAGCCATCGATATGGGTATAACCTAATGCATCTAGTCTTAGGGTCCCAGACCAAATGCTTCCTACTCCATCGCCCTCTTACTTACGAAAGCTTTAAATGAAATACTTCTATAAGACCTTCAACATGTCCTTTCTAAGTCCTATAAACATTTTCTCCTTATGGGGAACTTCAATTATCCTTTTATTATTTGGTCCTCTATCTCAGGTTCCTCAAATCATTTTGAGGATAATCTTCTGACTTAAACTTCCTAGATATATTGTCCGTTCTATTCAAAAATGCAATAAAGCATTTTTTCTATGGAAATCAGATAAAGTTCCTTGCCTTCACTATGCTTACGTATCGGCTAGCAAGCTACTTTGGATCCGTATATATGTACGGACTCTGTTTGTGACCGAATAAATTTACAAAATGAATTCACCTCATAGTTTACATCTTCTATTATTTTTATTTTGAATTATAATGGGAACCGAATGCTTTAAATTTCTAAGTCTTTTATTTTTAAATGGAATAGACAATAAAAAACCAAATACATATTTTTGAAAAACTACAGATGAAATGTTACAATGGAGATACAAACCAAAACCTAAACACTGAAAAACAGTTAGATAGAGAATTACTTACGTAAAGATTTGTCCAATAACGTCTAAAAACTTTAACTTAGTTAAAATTAGATAGAGGGAGCATAGAGGTATAAATGGTCTACCGCTTTGGTCAGTGGATGCAAGCTCTCACTCAAGGTACTTAAATGGTATCTTAGTGACGTCACAAGGATGCCGTTTACCAGTCAAGAAATTTTGTTATTCTTCTACGTTTGTTACGCTTATCAAATCATCGAAGTCGCCCGTTTTATATGGAAAATGAAATGAATTACTGTTATTGCTTGGTTTTTACAAGAATATGCTAACGAATTAAGACGCTGCACGTTAAGTTATATTTTCTTTTTTTGCCTTTTGAAGATTATCAGTGTTTTTGCATTGTAATACTAAACATGTTTCATTACTTTTGTATATATTTACAATTTTACATTTTTCGTTTTAAACTTTCTGCTACAAATCCCCTCCGATAACTTGAGATACATAAGAACCAAAAATCAAAATGAGTTTCTTCTACTCAACTTGTGTACCAAACTGTAAGCCTTTGAAAAGCTGCGCTAAATTAAATAACCATGACCAAATAGCTAAAATGATTTATATGATATTCTTTTTATTCACTTTTATATACATTAAAAATATGTACATAATTATAAATATATATTGCTGTAATGCATAAAAATTTGTTTTGACAGAACCATATTATCATCATTAAAATCAAATACTGGAATAAATTTGTTTTGTAATTAATAGATTTTTCAAAATATGACATCGTTGTAAACGTAAAAGGAAATATAATCATTGTGGCCTTTTATGTTAAAGCCAATGGTAGCAGAAAATGTCACTGCTACCACTGCAATAATTACCGACACCCCCATTATTTCTACCATCTCGGTTTAACATCATTATTGCAAATTAAAACAACTTCTTTCAATACTTGTACCCTACCTAACGTCTGGAAGCAGGTCTATTTACAAATCTAAGAATAGATTCTCCCCGGACAGTTATATATCGACTAGCATTCTGTCCGATCCTAATAAAGTCCTGAAAAGATATTTAATTGACTTTATCGTTAATAATTTAATAAACCCGGTACAACATGGGTTTTTGCCGCAGAGATCCTGCTTCACAAGTTTATTAACTTACACCAATAGTCTTACCTCGCTTCTGAATTAGGGCCTCTCAATTGACGCAATTTATTTTGACAATGTTTTGTCTATTTGATTATAATAAAATCATGTTTTATTAATCCAAGAATAATTGAAGGTGAACAGCATAATAGAACCGATAGAAAACATGATATATATTGAATGCTATATAATATGAACCAAATTCATTATTCGTCAACTGACGCTTGCAACTACCCACCAAAATGGAAGTCTAGTTATACTACTGTGCACTGAGTCTCCGAACCATGTCAGTCTGGGTACACGAGATCAGGATCATAAATACACCATTATTTTCAATATACAACAAAAATGTTCGTGCACCTTAACCAAAAATAAAGATTTTATTTTTTCCCTAAAATATAAATAAATCGCACACACAAAAATGTAATAATTAAAACATATAAAAAGCAAATCATATTTTATAAAATCATGTTATGAAAATTACAGATATTATTGACAAATATATTGCAATGTCTCGATGCATATTACATAGAATTGCGTATTTTAATGAATAATAACAGAGGTTCCAAGTGTATTGATTCCGCATGTACCATCGCCACGATACATTCGGAAATAACCCTGTGATAATGGAATTTTAAAAATACAGAAAGCGATTTCAATTTAACAAGATGAGTTGGAAAACAAAACACGATATTCCTGGCTATCACCTCCACGTGGTACATCCTTGACAAGATGCACCTAAGCATCTACATTAATACAGCAAGGACAGAGTACATAATACTATAAATGTGCTTTCACCTTGGTTGATAAGCATCCATAGCAATTAAAAGGTATGTCAAGGTAAATGTATATTAGTTGGGTTAAGGGAGATAACACTAACAAAAAGTCAGGCAGTCGTGAAACTTTGAAAATAGTGGTCCCATCACAAAAATGCCGTCTATCAGCAAAAAACCTCCACGTTTATTAAATTCAAGAAGCTATCAAGGTTGATTATTTAATAATCTGTAAAATATAGATATAATGAAAAGGTGACTACATGGTCTACCTGTCAATAAACTCTTATTTTTCTTTTTTTGTTTGTAACTTGGGAGATATATTTTTTCAACAAAGTAATTATGCTAAAATAAAATGGGCTATCAATACTTGAAGTAATTGTTGAAGTAATTATTGAAGTAATTGTTTTTTATAATTATAAATATTTAAGTGTCTTGAAATTTTTGGATTAATAGTATTCAAATGGGTCAATGGTATTAGTTACATTTAAAAATTATATACATATTAAGTTAATAACATAAAACGATTACACAACAATAATTTCAAAGATTATTATTTCTCTACATAATTTTATAAGAGCTTACGTAACCCAACACATGTTACTGAGTACACTTTATTTAAAGAAAATTAATTACTTTTCAAATTTTGTATGTATATAGAATTTAACATTAATTATCGTGTGAAAAGATCAAGTGCCACTGCAAAAAATTTTACATTATGTAGTGCCCACAATATCCAATTACAGTTCAATTTTAAAATAAACCAATCAGAAAAAAAACCCACATCCATTAAAATTTACTCGAATTTCGACCAACTAAAAATTATATAGGGTCCAACATTTACCGATTTAAAAGTTAGAACATGAAAAGGAGTTTCAATCTTATAAGCAAATTAATTGATAGCCCTTCAATACATATAAGCACTAGACAGTTGATTCTGCGTAGATTAAAACCTAACCAAGGTCTTGTTAAAAAAACATAAAATAAATAAATGCAAATGTGAAACTTAGCATAGTTACAACTAAATAAATAATAAAAAAGTTCATCTTAATTTTTATAAATTATTAATTGCTAGTATAAACCAAGGTATATAAACCACTTATTACGTGTAAAAACGCATCTGTTTCATACAATGTATTGCTAAAGAAAATCAATATAAAACCCACATAAAATACTGAACGAGCAAAACACTAATAAAAGTTTTTTAATCCATATTGAAAAATATTATAATTTCAAATATATAACGACATATCACATAAAGTATACTTTAATTTTTTAATAGTTTTTTTAAGATATTATGTAACCATATTTCATATAACACAAGTCATCAAACATATGCACCTGTAACAAAATTAAATATCTTGAGGTAAACATAAATAACATACTTATCTGGTGTAATCATGTAGAGCATATGTTTATAAAAACCAAATCCCTATGCTACTACATAAGAAGATTAAGAAAACTAAATGTTGACAATTATATTACTAAATTGTTCGTTACATCATGTTTTTATCCTTTAGGGATGCTAATGACCCTGAGAATTTGAGTAATGCTTATAAAGTCTCAATTTCCAATGATGGTGATATTCCTGACTGTTAGTCCTCCACGTGGTGCATCCTGGACTAGGTGCCCCTAGGGATCTAGACTAATAACAGCAGGATCCGAGTGCACAGCGGTACAACTGGGCTTCCGCTACGGCGGGTGGGTGCGAACATACACCCAGGATACTTAAAAAGTATCTAAAGGTATACGTATATCATATGTAGCCCTTGGGCTAAGGGAGATAACCATGACAAAAAATAAGTCGGCCTCGTCAATCTTTGCGAACAGTGGCGACGTCACAAGGATGCCGTCTACCAGCCAAAAAACTTTATTATTCTTCTACGTTTGTGTTACGCTTATCAAGCCATCAAAATCGATCGTTTGCAATGTCGTATAAATATGGGGAATAATGAAGAGGTGACGCCACGTCACCAACCAAAATGAATGAATTTATCCTTTAATATTATATTGCTCACCTGTAATTTTTCATGGTTTATTAAAACAGGATTATATTGTTTTAAAAAGATGCATATCATTGGTATCAAAATCTGCAGGAATCAAATATTCTATCTTATTGAATGATATTGTTAATAAACATTTTAAATACTGTATACAATTGGCATTAAGTAATAACGATCACCCACTACACAAAGCTTTAAATAATTCTAAAGCTTCTGGAAAAACAAGAACTCACCTGCACATGAAAGCCAAAACTAATCAATACAAAAATTCATTTCTGTCATACTTATCCAGAATCAAACAAAATTGAACTACTAACAAGGAATCATTCCACCCACGCATTTATTTGAAATAATTTGGACATCTTACAGTATAATATAACAACTGTGCCTTATAATGACTCATTCAATGTATAGTAATTTTGATTTTTTTTAAATCACATGTTTAATATATTGACTATATTTATATTCATTAGCATATGACATTCTATTTCATTTTGCTCACATTATTTGTACTACTACTTTTTTAATTTTTGTAATTATTATTTTTCTTTTTATATTGATCGTGAAAATGTATTTTACGCTGAATGTATCTCTAGTGAGATATTGAAGCTTAATAATAATAATACTATAAATATCCTTCATTTTCAGTTGATATTACAACGTCCCTTCAAACCCAAAAATTAACACTGAAATCACTAAAAGATCAAAAACAGAAAAATCAAGTAAAGAAACGGAACGGTGAAAGATGTGACTTCCTACATTTTTGGAACATATAACCACGCCCAGCTAAAATGTAGTAATTGATATCATGTTTGTACATTATTTACAATAAACGGAACATAATAAAGCTTTATTTTTGGCATATAACTGATTTACGAGTGTTTCTTTTAAATAAAACTTACAATCGAACAATAATTTCCAGAATACTGTAATATTTCTTAATTCTTAACTTACATTAGTGAAATAATTTAGTAAACGAAACCATCCTTTCCAAAGATGCTGATAATGATTTTATGGAAGCTAATGACCCTGACAATATGAATAACACTTGTAAATTCTCAATTTCCAACTATGGTGATATTCCTAATTGTTCCTTGACATGGTTCATCATGGACTAGGTTCTCATAGGCGTATAGACTAATCACAGTAGATATTGATTGTATAGCGGTATTGGTCTCCCGTTTAGTGCTTAACTTCTAGCATGTACCCAAAATGCTAAAAAGCCATCTCAAGCTAACCGTTGTGCAATACGTAACCAGTTAGACTAAATGTTGCTATACGAATTTGGAACTAATAAAATGTAACTCTGGCACCGCACAATTGTAATGATTTTTGTATAAACACGTTCAAGACAAGCATAAAAAAAGATAAAAAACACAGAAGTGTATATAATTCCAACATTATAAATAAACATTTATACTTACTGATTCACCGAATCCAGGTCCCCAACTATTCTTTACAATCCAAAACGGAGTTCTTTTTTCCACCCCATATCCAACAACCAATACAGCATGATTCAAGAATAACTTTGAACACAAAAATGAAAACGGGTGACTAATTCCATATCTGTAAAACTAGACAATTTTTAGACAAAGAATTTGTATTCCATATTTGTTCGAATTAAAAATGAAATATAATAGTATACTTTATGCCGGGTTGACTCGAGTTCCACCACCGGCACAATATGTGGCCCTTCGTCTATATCTTTGTGGAATGTCCACTAGCTTTAAATGCGTTTCCTATAAAACATTCATGTAGTAACAACTTAGTAATAAATTTTTTTTTAAACAAAAGGGTCTGTTTAAAAACATTTAAATTGTCTTTTTTTTTAAATCAAAATTTTGAATAGTTTTTCCACCCACCAAATTAGAAATAATATAAGTTGGGAGTCAGAACATTATTAGTTAGATTAAACCGACTGTAACCGTTCCCAAATTCGGTTAAAAAAGAGGTTTCGAGCAGATTGTAATCACCCGGCTTCTAAAAAATAAATAATGCTAAAAACAACAAGGATGTGCCATTTCAGCACACTACAGCATAAAAAGTGAAAGCATAATTCCGACAATAAGGTTTAACTAAATCTTTGACATACAGAATCTTCAACGCCAAAAATTCAAATTAGAATAACATGAAACAATCTTGTTGCCCCATACTCTTCAGAGTGAAAGGGTTTTGTCAAATAGTAGGATAAAAATTATCAGAAACCAGTCTGTGTTATCTTACGAGACACCTAAAAATATATAAAACTGCATTGTACATATTTTAATACACATAGTTCAAAATCTTTTGTAGCTACGTTATTAGTTGCTGCAAGTAAGGTGTCGATACCGATAGATTGATTAACATAAAACAGGAAATCAACTACCATAAACAACCAAAACTTGATTATAACACAGCCCATTATTCTAACAGTCAAAGTGCCTATATGAGTGGGCCTACAAAGAGAGTAAACTCTAACCAACTATTAGGGTAAATAAACAACACAAGCTCCCATACCACAGTTACCTTGTAACCCCCTTGTTTATTTTTATTTTATTTTCATAACCTGTTCACTCTAAAAAGCACGAAATAACAACATTGTTCCCCTACTCAGCCGATCCACAAGTGGCGGATAGTGGAAGTAACTTTACAATCAAGGTTAGCTGTAAGGATAGATGATAGAACCAACCATAGAAATTTTTTTTAATTCTATTGGTCAGCCTTCGTAAGTAAGTGTGGGTCAAGTTGGTGCATTCTTCTATCAAAAGGGAATTTCTTTACCTTGATGATGTATATAAGGTGAAACAATCAATATTTAGCTAGTACTATACGATTTGTACTGAGTCACCGTGACATTTGGTCACACATTTAGAAACTTTCCTGTTCCCAACTTACAAGCGATTACACACTCACGAAAGGTAATCTACAATTATTGGTTCCTTTTTCGCAACATTTTCCCTTAGTTGGTTTGATCATCTACCGCTGTAAGGTTGTATCAAATAAGAAGTTGCGGATCAAACCGATACTCAGACATTAAGATTAATGTGTTGACAAGAAGGCGACAACAGTTATTATGAAGTAGACCTAATTAAGAGCATAGAAAAGATGGTTTAAAAATTGCTCGTCTTTTTAACAGGATGGATGACCAGAGTTAACTAGTCTATATAATCGCGGTTGAAATGCCTACAAACACCAATTAAATGTCGTAGTCAACAGGGTTAATTTTGATGACCAAATACTATACACAAAAGACATTTTTAATACTTTTTAAAAAAACTGCAGTGGTCTTAGTCTTTGTGTACGGCTAAATGGAACATCGATAGATTAAAATTTACTTGATAAGCAATAACCTGATCTTCATACACGTGCATTCCTATAACTCAGATTTGAACGTCACTAAATGTTCCGCAGTTTTCTTAAACAGTAAGGTATCTAACAAAAACAACAAATGTTGGTAGCAAAGCCACCTCTTTATTAATTTCAAGTTCGCATGGCATCTTGTACAATCCCCTTCCAACGTTCACGGTTTTCGGAGGTGTAGACAGATATTTCAGTTTGACTTTGCCATTGTTTCCAAGCTTAAGTCTAGGCCAAAAAAAGCATGAAGATAATCTCGAAGAGCATCTTAAGTGGATGATCTTCCTTTTCTTTCAATGTGTATCTAGGCCAAAATTACGGTACATGAGATAACATTAGAATTTCTACGAAGAAAGTGATCAAGCCAGCTTAATCTTCACTGTCGCAACACTAATGATGGAAGATTGTGGAATTGTAGGTCATCGAGAAGTTGGTAGATGCTGATGTTGTTCGTCCAATCTCTTGATATGAAGGATGCGAAATGGATGTACCTGAGACATCTTATTTCAAATTTATTAAGCTTCGTGATCTCTAACCCAGGTTTCAGTTGCGTACAGAAGTACAGTGTAAATCAATTTTTAAAAATTTTCATAATCGTGTTTGGATTGATGTTTTCTCGTCTCCAAAGTAAATTGGTAAGTTTTCCAAACGCAGCAGCAGCAAAACAAATTCTACGATTTGCTTCATTAGAGAAACCACCGTCAAAAGTAATCGAAGAGCCCAGATACGTCAATTGCTTTAAATGGGAAAACACAACATCATTTAATACAATCATCGCACTAGAAGCCTGTGATATGATGACTGACTTTTTTGGGTTGATTTTCAGACCATATACACTAGAAATGTTCACAATGCACACTGCAACTGAGCTTAATTTCAGCTAGAATAACAGAAACTTCAGCGAATTCCTAGTCGGTGATGTACCAACATAGATACCTTTATTTGTACAGAAACCTTGGCATATATAGCATTAATTGCATAGTTCAACAAAAGTGGAGCAGTCACTCAGGCTTGACAAACACCATTGCTAATTTTGAACGGCTTTATGGTAGATATGTTGTAAATTCTATGCAAAGTAAACTGATGCCCCTGCAGTTAGCAATTATTTACAGATCTCCTTTCTTGTGAATTGGAAAGATAGTAGTATGGTGCTAGTCTTCAAAGCACTGCTCAGTTTTCCAGAAATCCGAAATAATACCATAGAAGTTTTCAACAAGCTGCTAGGGACTGTATTTAAAGATATATGAAGGAAATAAGTCAAAACCGGCAGCTTTCTTAGCTTTCAGTTTTCTGAAAATGTGCATTATGTAATCGATTGTGGGAGTGGGTTGCACGGAAATTAGATAAATTGCTGAAGGAACTGTGTCAAGTACAGCTTGGTCTTGTAGCCATCATGGTGTGATTTCAGGATGGTTGAAATGCCAGACGATCTAACTTTAACTTTGATGCCACGGTATAGATGTTCCAATATCGTGTATACTTTTCTACTGTCATTATGGCAACTAGGAACCTCTAGCTAATATGCTACAGAACCCAAATATCTTACTCGTCTTTGTCATAACCTTTTTAAAATTTCGCATGCAATGAGCTTGCTTCACTTTTTCTCGTGGCTATATTTGCTTGTGCATATAGATATCGAGAATTGGTTAAATGGTTGATTAAACGAAGGAACACCAAACCAGCTGTATCGATCTTTCGTTTCAGAATGTTCCATAACTAATTTATTACCATGCCACAATTTGGGACAACTGGAGCTGATAAGTAGACCATGAAAAATTTGTCAGCATAGTGTAAGCAGAGAACTAGGTGCTTGAAGGCATCTAGATTAACAATAATAGGGACCGAGTGCACGTCGGTACAACTGGGCTATCGCTTTGGCGGTTGGGTGCAAGCATACACAGAGTACCTTAAAGGTATCTTAAGATATACGTATACCATATGTAGTCCTTGGGCGACGTTACAAGGTTGCCGACTACCAGTCAAGAAACTTCCATGTTTGTTACGCTTATCAAGCCATTGAAGTCAATTGTTTTATATGCCGTATAAATATGGAAAATAATGAGGTAATCACGTCACCAACCAAAATGAAAATGTTTTAGTTAAATAATCACTTTTTGCGGTAATTCTTGTGACAATAGTATATATATATATATATATATATGCTGCAGAATACACTTTAGAATTGGTAGTGCGTTTTTTTAGGATAACGTACCATTTAATACAGGTTTGATTTATTTAAACTGCATAAACCTTGTTGAGCAAAAACCCGACCTTCGTACATTTGATTAACGTTATTAATTTTGTTTTAGGTTTTTTTAAAGGTTAGGTTAACAAGTTGTAAAATAACGTGTTACTTATAAAGAATATTATTTATGTTATAAAAAAAACGAGTTTCAAAGGATTTTATTGGTACCTTGATAGATTTAAAACGGCTGACAGAAGTTATAAATAGAAGTAAATGTTACTTAAATTGTTGACATTACAAAGTTTGTAACCTTTTCTTTAAAAATTAATGTATTATAGCCAATAATATTCCTTTTTTAACAAATTACACGTGTTTGTTTTTAAGTTTTAATAAATGGAGGTATTATCATTTACTGCTAGAACGAATGTTGTATATTATAATTACAATGTTTTATTGCAAATGATATTATATATATATATATATATAAAGTTTTATCTAAGATATTTATTAGTAAGTAGTACATATGCCTAAGATAAGTAAAAAGTTCTAAATATTCTTAAATATTAAAGTAGGTCAATGTAGGATTCAAATTATATATATATATATATATATATATATATATATATATATATATGTGTGTGTGATATATTGTGTGTGTGCATATATAACATTAAAGTGAAAACGTACTTGTAAAAGAATGGCATTCAAAGCAACACTAATCGGTGAGTTATTGACTAGCCACATGGCCAATTCAGTTTCGTTAGAAGTTAGATTAGTGTAACCACTAATGTAAACACTTGACTTTGATTTAAATTGACAATTGTCGTCGCGAGCTTCATAAGGATACTCATATTCGGATGCTAAACCACCCATTTTAATAACTGTTCCATATGCATGGTTTGGAAATCCACCGTTACAACCTTCATGATCATTATTGCAATCAAGAAGTTCCTTAAAAAATTAAAAAATAAAGCAACCGCAATAATCGTTTATTTAAATGAAGTCATAATCCTAAATTAGTTCATCAAAACAATCATTAAACCGACATTTTATCAGTCAGTAGGTACTCACTATCTAAGCTGCTAATGGATATAGAATATATATATATATATATATCAACCATATATATATATATATATATATATATATATATATATATATATATATACAGTCATTACAACAATTGCTGCAAAAGTTTATAAGATTATCAATTTAAATTAATTTGTTATGTCCAATTGTTTTTTGTAAAAATAAATATTAATTTAGGTGCTTAAAACCATTATTTAAAAATACATTTTAAAACTATAAATTTATGTTTCTACAACACGAGATTTAACATTGTTGTTACTTCATAATAAAAATTTAAATTAAAAATTAACACGAATTTAGCTATTTGCTAGCAAGGAGTAAAAAAAATAATATGTTTCATATCTTCAATCAGAGGTTTAGTTAATTTTTTTATTACAAAAAAGTCATACTGCTACGGAAACAATAAGAGGACGCCATTCCGGCAAACAACGGCAAAGAAGTGATCGCGCGTATCTCGATGACAGAGTTACACAAATGACGGGGTTGAGTGAAAGCCGAAAGGAAGCTCAATCTTCGATTTGCAGAATCTTCAATGCCAAAACCTTAACCAGTGTTGGGACATAGAATGTGCACACACTTTTTCGTACTGGACAGTTAGAACAAGTCCTTTAAGAAATGAAAAAGTATAACTTAGATATTTTGGGTACTAGCGAAATGCGATAGAAAGGTGAAGGTCATTTCAAGAATGGAGATACATCAATTTTATATTCTGGACATGAAGAACATCATATTAATGGAATTATAATGGAATTGGTATTATGTTGAGTAAAAATGCTGCTAAAGCCATAATTGGATGGAAACCTGTGAGCGACCGTATCATTTCAGCTAGATTCAACACCAGATTTGCAAAAGTAATAATTGTGCAAGTCTATGCCCCTACTGAGGAGAACCAAAAAGATATTTTTAAGATCAATTACAAAATTTGTTAGATGATGTGCCAAGAAGAGATATCAAAATTTTGATCGGTGATTTCAATGCGAAATTGAACAAAGACAGATCTGGGTACTTCTCAAATGTTGGACCACATGGCTATGCTGATAGCATAAATGATAACGGTTATAGGTTGTTGACGCTAAACAGTCATTGTTGAATAAGTGTTGGCAACACTTTTTTCGCTCATAAAAATATAAACAAGACAACGTGTGTTTCTCCAGATGGAAAAACAACAAACGAGATTGATTACATTTGTACTAGCACAAAATGACGATCTTCATTGTAAGATGTACGTGCATATCGCGGTGCAGATGTTGGTTCTGATCACAATCTTGTTGTTGGAAAATTTCGTTTAAAATTAAAGACAATAGAAACCACAAAAAAATTACATCCATTTTTGTGAGAAGCTTAAACAGTTAAATATCTAAAATCAATTTTACAATTCCTTAAAAAACACCTTTCAAAATCTGAAAAGGGTAGAAAAGTTTGATGATCAGTGGAAATTGTTTCATAAAACAATTATAGACTGTGCAGCAAATGTGCTAGGTAGATGTCACTTTACAAAGAAACAGTGGAGTTCATCAATCTTCTGAAATTTAATTGATCTCAGGAAGAAAACAAAATTAGAGAGAGATCAATCTAACAATCCTGTTATTTGGAAAATATTTGATGATAAATATAGAACTTTAGATAAACAGGTTCAAAAAGCTGCCGCAAAGATAAGAATAATTGGCTAGAAAACAGATGCAGAGAAGCAGATAAGGCAGCAGCAAAGAATGATTCCAAGACTCTGTATAAAATTGTAAAACAACTGTCAGGAGTTAGAAAGAACACCGATATTCCAATCAAAGGAAAAGATGGTCGTTTACTTCTAACAAATGATGAGCAATCATCTAGATGGGTAGAACATTTTAAAGAAGTACTTAATCAGCCTATGCCAAATACTCTCATAGATTTTGATAATGATAATGATATGAATGTGACTCAAAATCCGGAAATATGCATTGATGACATTTCTGTAGCTGAAGTGATTTATGCAATTCAAAAGGTTGAAAAACAATAAGGCAGGAGGACTTGACGAGATAACTGCAGAGATGCTCAAACATGGAGGTGATGTTGTAGCAAGTGAGCTTGCTCATTTATTTAATGTTATATGGTATAATGAACAAGTTCCAAGTGATTGGCGGCAAGGAGTAATTGTTACTCTTCCCAAAAAAGGAAGTCTGAATGATTGCAATAATTGGCGCGGAATAACCTTATTGTCTGTTCCTGGTAAGGTGTTTTGCAAAGTAATTTTAAATCGTTTAAGTAATGCGGTAGATAAACACCTTCGAGAACGACAAGCAGGTTTTCGGAAAGGAAAAAGCTGTATTGAACAAATACTGACCCTTCGTAACATTATTGAGCAAAGTCAAGAATTTCAGCAATCACTAATAATCAATTTTATTGATTTTATAAAAGCTTTTGACAGTGTTAATCGAGAATCTTTGTGGAAAATCGTTAAGTTTTATGGAATACCGTTAAAATATGTGAATATTATACGTTCGCTATACCAAAATTCAAGTTGCTGTGTTCAAACAAAAAATGCTATGTTCGAAATTGTCACAGGAATACGTCAAGGATGTATTTTGTCACCGTTTTTGTTTCTTCTGGTAATTGATTTTATTATGACTCAATCCATGAATAATTTGTCTTATGGTATCAAATGGATCCAAGGCAGATTAACGGATTTGGATTTTGCAGATGATATTGATCCACTCAGTGAAACCCCAGAAATGATGCAAAATATGACAACACGACTCAGTGATATCAGTTCTCGTATTGGCTTACGGATTAATTGTTCAAAGACAAAAGTGTTGTGCATCAAGTCAAACAATGATTTACCCATCAAAATTAGTGGACAAAATATTGATGCTGTTGATTCCTTTACATATCTGGGAAGCATCATTGGTAAAGACGGACAAACCGAAATTGATGTTAAAGCCAGACTTGGTAAGGCAATGTCAGTATTCAATAGACTCAAATCAATATGGTCATGTTCTTCCATTCGCCTAAAGACAAAACTTCGTTTATACGCATCAATAATCATTCCTACGGCGATATATGGGAGTGAAACGTGGAAAGGTACGGACAAGATTAATAAGATGGTGGATGTATTTCATCGCCGGTGTCTTAGAAGTATTTTAAAAATTACCTGGCGCGATCACATTTCAAATGATGAGATCATGAAAAGAACTGACTCTCGTCCACTCCATGACATCATTACAATTAGACGAAGAAAATTACTTGGTCAAATTCACGTTTACCGCCCGAAAGACCAGCAAGAACGGTTTTGGAATGGACAATTGTAAATGGTGAAAAAAAGGTTGGCAGTCCACAGAAAACTTGGCTAAGAACTATTCGGGAAGATCTAATTGAAATGAATGTTTCATGGGCACAAGCAAAACGTTTGGCAGAATGTTCAAATACATGGAAACATTTTGTTGTCTCATGTTCTCTTTAAATTACGAGACATTGATGTTAATTTTTGCTGTAATTGTTATCTTATTGTCCTATGCTTATTTTTTAAAGCAAAAGGGTTTTGTAGTAATAATAATAATAATAATAGTAAAATAAGTTACTGTGTGTAAAGAATGTTGTACAAACCTAAATTTTTGCGGTTAGAAAAAAATATTTATGTAACAAATATATTGGTTTTATAAAAAGCATTAAATAACCCTTATATAAAAAATATATCAATTTAAGCAGCGGTATTTTTATACCAGGGTCACAATTGTTTATACAAATAATAACCTGTGTTATAATTTTACAAAATTAATTTTAATTGTATATAAATTTATATTGTTTAGAGAAAAAACTTAAAATAAACATAACGGGCTAAAATAAAAATAATTACATTTTTGAAAATCGCCATTTAAGTTCTAGTCTATTTTGCATTTTGCACAATAAAACTTAACATGTATAAGCATATTTAAATTAAAAAATTATTTATCCAAATCAATTTTTTCTTAAAATTTAGATTAGATATAGCTTTATCAACACTGTAACCAAAAGCATACCAAAACACCTAAGCCAAGTGGTTACTAACACAAGCCATTACATTTATCATTTAATATTTTGTAGTAAATTATACATAAAGCAACTTAGTAACTCTAAAAATTAGATACGATTTGCATTGTTAAAAATAATTGACGTTATATTGTATGTTGATAATTTTACTCATTCTTAAATTATGAGCCAGCTAATATTTTATGTAATTTTTTTATTAGTTGCAACATATATCTATAAAAACATACTTGTTTTAATTATTAGATAATTTAGTATATTTTATAATTAAAGTGACGGTTTTTGGTATATTATGTGATAGCTGGAGATGCTTTAATTAAATAATCACTTTTTTGTGGTATTTGTTGTGATGGTTGTATATATATATATATATATATATATATATATATATATATATATATATATATATATATATATATATATATATATATATATATATATATATATATATATATATATATATGTACAGTTGCTATACAAGTAACATTTCAAAATCTCTGTATTACCAATCAAACACAAATAAATAGATTAAAGTTACTGCTGTTTTTAAATTTAATTGATTAATTCGAAATATCACAATTCAAACATCTAAATTCAGTAAACACTATTACGTGAAGCTATTGTAAATGTCATACTATACTTTATAAAACATGTGTTGATACAAGTAAAAATATACTAAAAATAATTTGGCAATAAGGTACAAGATTTGCAGCAAATTAACTTTAAAATAGAAATATCATAAAATAAGCACAGTACTCATAATCCTTAAAAAATAAACATTTATTTTGGTTGGTGTCTTAGTTACCTCTTCATTATTTTTTAATTTGTACAGCATATTAAACAATCGACTTCGATGGCCTAATAAGCGCAACAAACGTATAAATATAACAAAGGTTCTGGACAGATAGATGACCTCTTGTGACTGTTCCAATGTTCGCGAAAATTGATGAGGCCGTCTGATAATTTATCAGGGTTATCTCTCTCATAAACCAGAATCCTTTCAAATCTCAATAGTTTGCACTTGTAAGTAGGATTAAGTTAAATGCTAATTCCGTTCCTAATAAAAACACACTAAATGAGTCCTCTTTACCACGATGAATAAGATTACTTAAACATATTATATTTCCTATCCTCATTTGGGTTTTAAAACCAATCGTATCACTTGTTGGTCCTATATTATAATTCAACATTACTATGTTATTGTCATTTAAACCTAGAAAGACAGTAGTTACGAAGCCTTGAACCCCCAAGTGTTCAGTTCACAGACCAGAGCTCTTGTCTATCTGTCTGTCAATAAACCGTAAACCATTCACCATATTTTTATAAAATTCTGTTGATAGCATGTAGTGTCAGATTGGCAGAGTTGATAGAGCGCCAAACTTAAAACTGGGTTGGTACGCGTTCGAGTCCCACCACCGGCATTTCATGTACGCCGTCGTCTGGCTTTCTAAATTGTGTTCATTTTATTTTACAAAAATATGTATTAGCTCAAACCTTACTTGTTCACTGAGTGAAATGAGCTGATTTGTTTTCCGGAACCACTGACCTTCAATATTTCCAACTGCAGAAAAAGCCCAGCAAGAACCACAACCACCTTGATCTTTCACTTTTGTTACTGCACCTTTATGACGCCAATCGAAACTTTCGGGAATATCATTCACCACTAGGTTGTCACTTACAAAACGGCTAATTTTATTATTATTGGCCAAACGTAACTTGGAATTCAAATGTTTTTGCAAAAATTCCAAATCTAATAAAAATGTGTAAATTTAAAAGCACTACCTGTCAAATCGGAAAATTGCGTAATTCCATATTGAGCTGTGCCTTGTTCTAGAAATTGATACAACTGAGCACGCATTAAGTTAGTCTTAAAAATCTCCAAACGTGTTTTATGTTCTAAACGTGAAAATTTAAAGTCCTACCATTTAAATTATATTGTTTTTTATAAATATGTTTAAAATTTTCAAACAATTGGTTGGCATTTTCTGGAACTTTGAAACCTAAAAGCTACATATATATATATATATATATATATATATATATATATATATATATATATATATATATATATAAAGCAAAATTCTACTGTATAATTTTGTATTAACAAATTCATCATTCTACAGTATTCTGAAACATAAATGTTTAAAATTAAAAAAAAAACATTTTTTGGGTTGAAAAATAATTAATCGCGTATTTTGTTACATGCTAAAAAACACTCAATATATATTGAATGATTATTTATTATATTTTATTTATAAAACACTTCGTACAATCAATAAACGTATAAAAGTAATAAAGGTCTCTCGGTAATAGATAATATTCCATAACAGTACCACTGTTTATTAAAATTAATGAGGTAGCCTACTTTTTTGTCAGAATAATCTCCCTTAACTTAATGGCTATACATGGTGTGCGAATACTTTAAGATACTTTCTAAATACTGTAGGTGCTGTTTGTATACATCTATCACAACGAAAAACCAACTATATTCTTGTAATCTGAGTCCCTGATCTGTGTTAAAGTCTAGAATGCACCACACGAAGGTGCAGAAATAGGATTATTACCATCTTTAAAAATTGAGACTATGAGCATTACTCAAAGTCACAAAATCAATACCATCTCATAAAAAACTTTTTTTTTGAGTAACTGGAGGATTTACATACCAAATAGTTATCAATAGTAGAGATTTTAACTGCAGAATAAACCAGAAACAAGGTCGATCGGTCTGAGATCATCCCTTTAACAAAATCATAAAAACGGAAAAAAGAAATTTTAATAAACATAATTTTTCTTTCATCTTATAGAATTTTCATTTGTTTAAGGAAATTTATAATAATGCATTTATTCTAACTACATTATGAAGTATAGTTTTTATTAGTTTCTGTATAACATAATTTGAGGATCATTCCTGAAAACTCAGTCATCACATTATCCTAAGTTTTGCTGTAACGTGTTTTCAAATGTAAACAAGTTTATTTAATTATATCCAACCAAAACTCGTTTACAGAAAAGCTTGTAAATCCATTTTGGAAAAACAAGTGCATCAATTTAAATACTAAAATAAAATTTTCTGTTTGCACATTATTTATATATGAAGCCAACACTTGGATTCTTATGTGCTCAGAAATAATAATGTCAGACAAGTTAAAAGAAAAATATCCCAAATACTTGGATAGTAATAATCTTGAGGATTTGAGCAGTGCTCATAAAACATCAATTTCCAATAGTTCTTGACTGTTTCCTCCACGCCGTACATTCAGGACTATATGCACTCAAGTACTTAAACTAACAAAGTAGGAACCAAGTGCACAATGATATAACTGAGCTACCGTATTAGCGGATGGGTACAAGCATACATCCAAAGTATTTAAAATGTATCTTAAAGTATAAGTATGCCACTTGTATCTATTTGCCTAAGGAAGATAACCCTGACAAAACAATCAGGCAGTCTTGTCAATATTTTCAAACAGTGACGCTGTCACAAAAATGCTGTTTATCAGCCAAGAAACTTAACCATCGAAGTCAATCGTTTAATATGCTGTACAAATATGGAATAAATATACATAAGCAACCACAACTAATGAAAACAAATGGCACAACGCGCGCTACACATTATACTATTTAGGAGATTAAACAAAAAATTACGAATCAATAAATTCGAAATAAACTTCGTTTTCATAATCTGTGAATGAAAAACCAAAGATTGGACTAATATAGACACATTCTTTGTAGGAATCATAATGCGATCACATATATCATTACTTTGACTCACGTAAACACTAACTATAAAAAAGGGAAGGTAATGAGAAAATTACTTGGGGGGGGAGAGGTTCTGTTCGAGACGATTTCCACAATATGTTAATCAAGGAATAATCATAAAAACGATTGCTAAGTTAATGGACAGAATTAGCTCTAAATATCTCTCAAAGTCGTGATTACGATATAATAATAATAATAAAAGGTGGTGGCAAAGCCACCTCTTTATTAGTTCCAAGTTCTCAAACCATGCACCAATATGTCAGTCTAACGACTTTGCCATTGTTTCCAAGATAAAGTCCCGGCCAAAATAGGGTGAATATCGTCCCAAATAGCATCCATCCAAGTACGTTTCTAACCACCTTTCTTTTTCTTCCAATCGGCATTTAGACAAGCTAAAGTTACAAAACGTGAGATTGCATCAGGATTTTTACGAAGAACATGTCCAAACCAGCGTAATTTACGTTGTCGCGATACCAAAGAGGGAAGTTCATTAAATTAGAGGTCATCTCGAATTTGGCAGTTACTGATCTTTTTCGTCCAGTCCCTTGATACGAATCTAAGACATATTGCTTCAACTTTATTGAGCTTCATGATATTTGATTCTGTAAGAGTCCAGCTTTTCAGCTGCGTACAGAAGCACTGTACGAACCAATAAAGAGAAAATGTTCATATTTGTCTTTGGATTGATGTTTTTTCGTCTCCATAATGGATTAGCAAGTTTTCCAAACGCAGCAGCAGCTAAACAAATTTGACGATTTACTTAATTAAATGAACCTCCGTCAGAAGTAATCAAAGAGCCCAGATACGTAAATTGCTTTACATTGGGATGCACAGCATCATTTAATACAATCCTCACATCAGGAGCCTGTGACGTCATGATGACTGATTTTTTGGGATTGATCTTCAGGCCAAATTCACCAGAAATTTTCACAAGAAAATCCAATGCTCGCTGCAGTTGATAATCATTTTCAGCTAGAAGAACAGCATCGTCAGCGTATTCTAAGTCGGTGATGGGCTTTGTACCAACATACACGTCTTCCATTTCTCCAGAAACCTTGACAAATATAGCATTGATTGCATAGTTGAACAAAAGCAGAGCAGCCACACAGCCTTAACGGACACCACTGCGAATTTCGAATGGCTTTGTAGTAGATCTGTTGCAATTGCGGATTACAGCAGTTGGGTTCTTGTACAGAGCACGTAGGAGATTCACAAGTTTCATCGGGGTTCCGTCACGTAACATAGCTATCCAGAGTCGTTTTTGTTCAGCGAGTCGAAGGCTAAAGAGTAGTCTATGAACCCTACGTACGTAGGACGTAAAACTTTGTTCGAAATTCCAGGATGCGCCGGAGCGTGTGAATCTGATCAACGCATCCCAAACCAGAACAAAAACCAGTTTGGTTGGGACGTGTAGTCTTCTCTCTCTCTCTCTCTCTCTCTCTCTCTCTCTATCTCTGGGCGAATCCTATCAACTATCGCTGATGTAGCAATTCTTGCAGCTATGCAAATTAATCAATTTGAACGAAATGTTGTCAGATGTTTCGCGGAGTGTTGGAAAAATGTGTTCATGAGAACCACATTGCATCTAGCAGCGAATTCACTTAATCTGCTTCCGTTCTCTCATTGTTCGCGCGATTTTGATCAAGGGCCAATCCAGGGTCGGTTAACATCGTCTCTGCAAGCTGTCATTAAAATATCCTCCAATAACAACGATTTGCGATGAGATTTTGAGTTGGGAGTATACATCTTCTAGTTGCTCGTAAAACTCATCTATTTCTTTTGCGCTATAATTATTGGTTGGAGCATAGGCATTGATGACGGCCATTGAGTATTTGGATACTTTAAAACGCCTAAACGCTAATCGTGGAGATACGCCCTTCCAGTCAATTAGCGCACCAGAAGCTGCTGGGGATAGACGAAATGCTACCCCGTGGTGTGCTTGGGTTTGATGCACAAAATGATGCAATAGACTGGGAAGCTGTAGGAAGACGAAACGGCTCTGAACAATTCAACCTTGTTTCCTGAAGACAAGCGATGTCAAACTTGTAACGAATTAGCTCTGCGGCAGTAAATGCTTGAATCGAAATAAATGACACTGACCGTAAGTTCCATGTTCCTATACGAAGTGTATTTCGGACGCTAAATTGAACTTGGGGGAGGGGCAAATAAAGCTTCTTGGCTTGAAGATTGCTTCCTTCCAACGGCACCGATATTCACAGGAGTTGACAAATCAATCTTCTTCGAGGGACGGGAGAGATGACGCCGGCTGACGGATCCATGGGATCCATCAGAGGAAGACCGTTCACACATTGGTGACTTTAAGTCAGGCTCGTCATTATTAGTTAACAAGGATGAAATCTTGTTAACTCTCCCATGCATACCCGTCAACTTCAATACTTCTCCAGACGAATTTAGGAGATCAGATGGCCTGGGGGTCTCGGCTGCTGATTCCATCACATATTTTCTGGTTGAGCAAAGTTTCATAATTGTTTGCACAGGATAAGGATCTGAAGCTTGATTTTCTGTCAGGGTGAACTCCCTTAGCCTAGCCGGCTACATATGGTAAATGGCTACCTTAAGACACATTTTAGGCATCCAGGGTGTATGCTAGCACCCATTCACTGAGCTGGAGTCCAGTGAAAATCAGTTATACCGCTGTGGACCCGGTCCCTGTTGTTATTAGTCTAGAATGCCTATAGACCTTTAGGCACCTTGTCCAAGACGCACCATGTGGATGAATAACAGTCAGTAACCGTCAGGAGTATCACCATCATTGGAGTTTGAAACTTTATAAGCATTACTCAAATCCTCAGGATCATTTAGCATTACGTGATTAAAATGTTATGCTAAACTCGAAACCAGCTGTTGTTTTTATTAAATATCACTAATTATTTTCTAGTTACAAATATTCTATGTACTTCTGCAGTAAAAAAATATATTAAAAGTACTAGTATATTAATCATTCTTAATATCAAATTTTTGTATTTTTTAAAATAAAACATTTACCTGTGGATATTGAGGAATTTTTCCATTTGCTTTACTACATGATTCAAGCGATAACTTTCCTCGTCCCGAATTAAAGACCGGATATCTATGAGATGTAAAAATACATTTAGTAAACTACAGTTTTATCCGTTCAAAAAATGTTATACTTACTTTACCATCAAGTGTACATGGATACAAATTGGCTAAATTGACCCTAGTATTTTTAGAACAAACAGTGGAAGCAAATAAAACAGTAAAATTGAAATTTTCCCCAGTATACATCTGTATTTAAAAATAAATAAAAACGCACTTACCGGTATGTTGACATCCAAAACGTCAAAAACAATATGAAATTTGTGACCACCAATATACTCATTATAAAAGTCTTGACTCAAATGAACTAATTTATGGAATAATCTATCATTTATCAAATTATTTAAGATCACAAAATCCGTATGAACAATAGCAAAAATGTTGAATAGGAACAAATATATAAACAACTGCATCTTCTAATTTTCAAAGCAAGCTGCAGATTGATAAACGAATTAAAAAGCAAAAACTTCTTCTGATCTTCGATCCTATTGTTTCAGTATATATGTGGCTAAAATGGGAAGAAATTTAAAATATCAATAGTAATAGTTAATAATCGCGAAGAATAATGTAAAGGTTTTAAGTAAAATGTAATAGTATGTAATTGTCAGTCTTAAAAATCTTAAGTCACAAAGTAACTATGTAGGTAGCAAAGTCATCCTATGCAGAAACAACCTTATATGTAAAATGTTATTAGTTACATTTGAGCTATTGGTTTCCAAAGTTTATAAGTACCTCTCGAGTACGTTTTGTGAAAAGAAAGGTAACTTACCGTTGCTTGAACTGATAATACTAAAATAAGGTCACTTCAGAGTCATCTATCACGTACAAGCAGGATGGTATAACTGGAGGAAACTTACAGAGGTTCTGTGCGACAGGATAACGGAAAGGACAAAAGGTTAAATTTTTAAGACCGCAGTGAGACCGGCCTTAATGTACAGATCGGAAACGTGGTGCATTAAAAAATCCCAAGAGAGAAAACTGAATTAAATAGAAATAAAAATGCTTCGTTGGGAGTGCCCAAATTAGACAGAATAAAAAGTGAAGTTGTTAGAAGAAAACTGAAAGTCAACGAAGATCATAAAAAATTCAAGAAAAAAGATTGAGGTAATACGGCCATATTTCACGGAGAAGAAAACTACGTTACAAGGAAAATAATGGCATTTTAAGTAATCGACCAGAGAGATGGTTAAATTGTATGGAAGCCGATATGAGGAAAAAGGAACTAACAAAAATTTACGCTACGGACAGAAACAAATAGAGAATGCTGACCAGAAACAGCGACCCCTCATAAAAAAGGGAAAAGTTGTAAAGAAAAAAGAAATTGAAAAAACTCAAGTGACTGAACAGACTTCAGTAATCCAAAGTGTTAATTAACAATTGTTTCAAAAAATAAAACTAAAATTAATAAAAATGTTTATCACTATGCGAACACATAAAATTATAATTATAAAAAATACCGAAAACGTATAAAGGTTTGAAAAATTTTGGGGTTTTCAGCTTTCAGGTTTGTACACGGGTTAAATAGGAGGAAAACACCTTTCAATACTCTGTTCAAGGTATCAGGTATCATATGAAAATAATAAATAGTTAACAAAAAAAACAGGAAATAAAGTATTAGGTAAAATTAAGGTAATATTTACCGTACGCCAATTTGAACGCCTGGAGGGGTGGGGCTAACACAACATGTGGGGACAGACTGTTCCATGCAGAGATAACCCTATAGGAAAAATGATAAAGACCTAGTCGGGAATGAACTCGGGGTTTGGAGAGTTTGAGTGGGTGTCCTCTACGGAGATCGTGGGAAAGGGCGGATAAATGCTTAAACTGGTTAGAATTGATAAGTTTGAAAACTAAAATGAGGTCGCCCCGGAGTCTTTCTTTCAGTGAGAAAAGACGGACAACTTCCAGACGCTTTGGGTAGGGAAGGCTCTTGAGGGTACGCGGCAATCTAGTGAAGCTTCTTTACAACTTATCGAGTTTAACTATATCTGCCCTTAGGATAGGGGACGTTACTTGAATACATTATTCGAGGTGCGGCCTAATGTAGAGTTGATACAGGAGTCGGGTACAGCTGGCAGGGATGTTTCCTAAATTATGCCTGAAAAGTTTAGACGATTGCAGGTTAAAGTTGTTCTATTATGATGTGACGAGAAGTTAAGGCAGGGGTTAAAAGTCACACCAAGATCTTTAACCGTGTCAATCGTGGAGATAGTCTGAGTACTAGGGAATATATACCGATT
This sequence comes from Cardicola forsteri, assembly GCA_025895645.1. Classification (NCBI taxonomy): domain Eukaryota; kingdom Metazoa; phylum Platyhelminthes; class Trematoda; order Strigeidida; family Aporocotylidae; genus Cardicola; species Cardicola forsteri. The sequence continues at coordinate 113,253 of JAKXYG010001412.1, forward strand.
TCCTAAAGGTTTACCAAATGAGAAGTGATTACATTTAGAAATATTCAGGGGGAGTGTATTATCAAGGGACCATTGATAAATGTTATTAATATTCTGTTGCAGTTGTTCGATGTTAGAGCCCCAAATTTTGACATCATCAGCATCAAGCAGGATGTCAGATTGAACAAACATGGGCAAGTCATTAATATAAATAATAAAAAGGAGAGGACCTAAAACTGATCCCTGAGGAGGCTGCGCTTCCTAATTTAACACTGAACTGACGATTAGTGAAAAAGTCGCGTATCCATTCTAGGAGAGGATGACTTATCCCGAAAGCCTTAACTTTCGCGAGGTAAGGCGCGCGTCACGCTACACGTCCATTGGAGCGTTATTCATCCTTTCCTCTTTTGTTCTTTTTTGAAGATTATTGCAGTGTTTTTGCATTGTAATACGTAACTTGTTTTATTATTATTTTTGTATATTTATAATTTTGCTCGTTTTCTATAATTGTTAACTTCCACTATCTACCTTGATTTCAAATATTTTTTCTGTGGCTAATCCCCCTTTACCTCACCATCCATTTCATTCCCCCCCCCTGAAAATTTGAGAACCGAGTACTAAAAGGCGTTTTGGCTTACACAACTCGTGAAAAATCCTGAAGTTTAGTTAGCAATGCTGAATGCGGAACTTTGTCAAAAGCTTTCCAAAAGTCGAAATAGATCACATCGGCTGATGGTGAACGATCCAGTATGCAAGTAATGCTCTTAGTAAACGCCAATGGGTTGGAGAAACAGGATCTCCCAGGCATAAACCCATGTTAAGCCGGATTAATGAGGTTGATCATAGTGATAAAATTAATCAGATGGGATTTAATGATTTTCTCTAGGATTTTGATGAAACCTGACAAAATACAATTCTTTCAAAAAATAAAACTAAAATTAATTAAAAATGTTTGTCACTATGCAAACACATAAAATTATAATAATTATCAAAAATTTAGGGTTAAAATATTATACAAATTGGACAAAATAAACATTAATAATACAGGTTACAGGTTGGTACACGAGTTGAGTAGGAGACAATCTCCTTTTGATCCTCGGTTCTGATGTATCGGCAATATCGTATTCAGAAAGGAAAAGAAAATAAAACAAAGATTAAAATAAAAAATCGTCAACCACTGGTGAAAATGGATAGGGCATAACGATCATAAGCAGTCTTGAATGTTGGGACCGAGTTGGCATTAACTACCTGAGAAGGAAGACTGTTCCAAGCATTAATAACCCTCTGTGAAAAATGGTGGAGCCTCAACCTGGATTGCACTCTGGATTTAGTCAATTTCAGGTTGTGTCCCCTACAAGGGTTATTGGATAGTGTGAAGAAGAGAAGGGGAGGAGCCAGATGTTAAGTATTGATATACCAAAATAAGATCCCCCCGAAGCCTCCTATTTGTTAGAGGAAATAACTTTAGAGAGAGGAGTCTTTCCTGATAAGGAAGGTGTCTTAGAGACCTGGGTATCTTAGATATTACCTTTTGTACTTTTTGAAGATTAAAGGAGTCAGATTTTAGTATAGGAGCAGGACCTGTGCGCAGTATTCTAAGTGCGGTTTGATATAAAGCATATAAAGCAGATGCACACATTTAGGGGAAAGACTACCTAGATTTCTTTTAAAAAACTTAATTAATCGATGGCAAGTTTGGGTAGCTTTAGTATAATGCCCTGTAAACTTCAAAGCAGAGTCTATGGTCACACCCAGATCTTTTATAGATGTAACCGTTTCTATCCTATGGGTGTCTTGAGAATATATTCCCTGATGGCTTACCAAACGATATATGCTTACATTTCAATAGATTTAGAGGAAGAGAATTATTTACAGACCATTGACAAATGTTATTGATGTCAACCTGAAGCTGGCTAGGATTCGACCCCCAGATCTTGACATAATCTGCATAAAGCAGAATATTGGACAAGACCACTTGAGGTAGGTCATTTATAAATAAAATAAACAGAAGTGGCCCTAACACTAATCCTTGAGGAACACTCGAACTAATAAGGCAAGGAGGAGATATATTAGTGCCTAATCGTACACTAAAAAAGGGGTTTGCGAGAAAATCGGTTATCCAAGCTAGGATAGACCCAGAGATCCCAAATAACCTTAGTTTTGCCAAAAGTAGATTATGGGGCACTTTGTCAAATGCCTTAGCGAAGTCAAAATAGATAGCATCTACTGACGACCTAGAGTCCAATAGACTCGTATAGACTCGGTATAAGTTATTAAATTGGTGAGGCAAGACCTATGGGGAAGAAAACCATGTTGTACTAGGTTAATTAGCTTATGTTTAATAACAAAGTCAAGTAAATGAGACCTTATTAGTCTTTCCATGACTTTACTAGGTGTAGATAGTATACTAATAGGTCTGTAACTCTCTGGCATAAACCTAGAGCCTGATTTAAATATTGGCCTAATAAATGCAGACTTCCAGATGAGTGGAAGCCGCCTAGCTAGAAGGGAGAGATTAAAGATATGGGCCAGATGAGGAGCCAGTAATCCTGCACATTCTTTTAGAACTCTAGGATAGATACCGTCGGCGCCACAGGAAGATGATTTAAGGCTTTCGAGTTGTTTGCGAACTAAGTGAACATCAGGAATAAAGGAACCTATTTTTGGAGCCGAGTCTAGATTGTGAAGTGGAGGAGGATCAGATTGTTGAAACACCGATTTAAAGTATTCACTAAAACTTATACAAGCTTCGCCCCTAGTTAAGAGTGTACCATTGACCTTTTTTAGGCAAGGTAGGGAGTATTCAGAAGCACGCTTATCCTTAATAAACTTGAACAGGGTGTATTTGTTCTCCTTAGCTTTTAGTAAGAGTTTATGAACCTTAAAATCCCTGTGTCTTAATTAGTCTGGAGCATTGGCTCCTGATTAAAATATAATTATAATAGAAAGAAGGAAGTTTAGAAGATTTCCAAAGATAGAAAAGCCTATTCCACCTCTGGATTAAACGAACGATTTTTCTGGGGAGCCTGGGACTAGTGTGAAAAGGAATTCGATGGGGAACGAAACTGTTGATACCTGTTTTAATAATTCATTTTGGTTGGTGACGTGGTCACCTCTTCATTATTTCCCATATTTATACGACATATAGAACGATCGATTTCGATGGCTTGACAAGCGTAGACAAACGTGGAAGAATAACAAAGTTTCTTGGCTGGTAGACGGCATCCTTGTGACGTCGCCACTGTTCGCAAAGATTGACGAGGCCGTCTGATTTTTTTGTCAGGGTTATCTCCCTTAGCCCAAGGGCTACATATGATATACGTATACCTTTAGATACCTTTTAAGTATCCTGGGTGTATGTTCGCACCCACCCGCCGTAGCGGAAGCCCAGTTATACCGCTGTGCACTCGGACCCTGCTGTTATTAGTCTAGATGCCTAGGGGCACCTAGTCCAGGATGCACCACGTGGAGGACTAACAGTCAGGAATATCACCATCATTGGAAATTGAGACTTTATAAGCATTACTTAAATCCTCAGGATCATTAGCATCCTGTTTTAATAAGACTTACAAAGTGGGAGTACGCCTGTTCTAGATTATTAGCGTATACAGGACTCCAGTCTGCCGAGGCGAGAAATTGACGAAAGTTTACAAAGTCCGCCTTCCTAAAATCAGGGATCGGTGATGGGTTCTCACGCTTAATCGTAGAACCACAAGGAGGAGGGACACTTCGAAAGACAAGGGAAAATGGTCACTTTTCCCAAAGGGGAGTAGGTAGGAGATAGAGTCAATATAAGAGGATTCGTTCGTAAAGACAAGGTCAAGACATGATGGAGATTGACCGAGCCTATACCTAGTAGGAGCTGAAACATGCTGAGTAAGAGCATGTTTGATGCTAAGCTTAAGAATTAAATTATCGAAATGATTTGACCCAGAGAGAGATCGCCAATTGATGGAAGGACAATTAAAGTCCCCATTAAGATGCGGTGTTTATAAGGGAGAGATAGACAGAGTTTGAGTTCAGAAATAAAAGCCTCATTAGAGGTTTTTGATAATGAGGGCAGGCGATAGAATAAAGAGCAAAGAGTGTGGAAGCCTAGTGCCAAATGAATAGACTCATATTCAGCCTGAGGAATACTTTGGTGAGAAGAGACGGTATAAGATAAATCATTTCTAATATAGAGGAGACAACCACCCTTTTTACCTTTATTAGAGTCTTGCCTGACTATACTGTAACCCAATAAAGATATTTCGCTATCAAGTATATCTACTGAGAGCCAGGTCTCAGTGATACAGACAATATGAGGACAGGAGTTAATAACTTCCTCTTGTACTTCAGATAATTTATTGAGTAGACTTAACGCATTAGTGTAGAGTACCTTTATAGAGGAGAGGTGGGGAGAAGAGGGGATAATTGCCTGAGGCGATGTATTATAGGGAAGGGAGTATGGCTTCGGGGAGGAATCCGAAAATTTGGTATATCATTGGTGGTGAACTTTAGAGGGGTGAGTTGAACAAAAGGAGTTCTACTATCTAGCGAGGTTAAAGCCTTCGCAAAGTTTTTAGCGCGCTCTTCCGAGAGAAATCATTAAGGAGACGAATTCCCGGAAAGGTAGAGCGAACCTTTAACCAGCCTTCCTTAATTTCATCCTTAATAAGAGAGGACTTAAAGGTAATCAAGATGGGAGGGGGCTGAATGGGGTCGCTTACAGGAGAGTTTACATAATTTGAAATTATTAACCATGGAGGAGCAAGAGATTATATTCGACACCAACTCCTTATAATTAGTGACACTACCCTTGATGCCTTTGATAATAATGTTGCAATCACGTTTAATATCCTCAACGTGTTGCTTGGTGGCAGCTAGGATTTCTTCCTGAGACAGTCTTATAACCGTTTTTGCTGCTAAGGAAGAAGGGTTAGAATTGGAAATATGATCCTTAAGGGTATGCAATTCCGACATAACACTATTTGAAAGGTGGGAGATTGAGGCGTTTATGGCCTCAGTTTTGGCTTGAGATTCAGAGAGCTTATGTACCGTAGTTGTTAAAGTACGCGATATTTCGTCTAACCTGGCATCAGAACTATGAATCTTAGAAAGGATAGTTTTAGAGTCTAGAAGAGTTTCAAGTATATCATCTAATTTGTTACTGCTGGCCGGAGGCAAATGCTGTAGATCGATTTCACATCTGCAGTCCATGCATTTATAATCCAGCGGACTATTTGCAAGCTGCGAATAGTGATCAGAGGATAACCCCGAGCACGCTTCATGAAACCAATATCCGCAAATTACACAGAAGATACCAGCTCTCACAACCTTCTTGCAGCGTTGTAGGCCACATTTGGATAAATTGGAGGGAGCCATATCTAGATACAACAAACTAAGAAAAATGTACGTATAGATTGATCAAAAAATAAAAGAAAGAAAACTATCACTAGAAATGCGCTAGCGATAATCGTTAAAAGACACCAAAAAGTGCTTGTGTTATCACACGATGCACAAGCTATACACCAAAAACACGAACACACAAAAACTGATATCAAAAATAACGCAAAACAAAAAAATTAGGCACACGTAACACGTAACAATGAGCACAACACAATAAGCAAGCGTATCGCACAGATTCAAAATATGCATATCTTTTATTAAATATTTAAATAATAATTTTAAAAATACTATTAAACATTTAAAATTTAAAATAAAATATTTTTTTAATAATTTAAAAAATAAAAAATGTAATGCTTCTTCCAATTGAATACAAATAAAGTTATTTACTGCTAACCGAACATTAAATCGGCTTCAAAAATTGCTTTAAAGTGCTGATTATTCCTCAAGTTTTTAATGTGTTAAAAATCTTTCAATCTGTTATATCTAAACATTAAAACCTAGTCTGTGTACACAAAAACAATTTGTTTTTACTTTGAATATAACTTGGTAGTAAACAGGTTGCAGGTTGGTACACGAGACAATCTCCTTTTGATTCTTGGTTCAGAAGTATCGGCAATATCGTATTCAAAAAAAATAAAATTAAAACAAAGGTTAAAAATAATAAACCATCCACCCGCTAGGGAATAAAGTTGTAGTCATGTGAAATTAGATAGGGCATAATGATCATAGGCAGTTTTGAATGACGAGACCGAATTGGATTAACTACCAATAAAGGTAGACTATTCCAAGCGTTGATAACTCTTTGTAAAAAGTAATGTTGTCTCAACTTGGATTGTACTCTGAATTTAGTCAATTTGAGATTGTCCCCTACAATAATTCTTTGTTAATAAGAAGAAAGATAGGGAGGAGCCAGATGTTAAATATTAGTATACCAAAATAAGATCCCCTCGAAGCCTCCTATCTCTTAAAGGAAGTTGTTTTAGGGAAAGGAGCCTATTCTGATAAGGCAGATGTTTTAGAAACCTAGGTAATTTAGAGATCACCTTTTGTACTTTTTGGAGATTAGTGGCGTCAGATTTTAAAATGGGAGCAGTGACCTGAGCGCAATATTCTTAAATGCGGTCTGATATAAAGCATATATAGCAGACGCACACACCTGGGGGAAAGATTACCTAGATTTTTTTTGAAAAACTTAATTAGTCGGTAGCAAGTTTGGGAGGCTTTAGTATGATGACATGTGAACTTTAATACAGAGTCCATTGTCACTTCCAGATTCTTTGTAGACGTAACCGTTTCTATCTTACGGGAGTCCCGATAAGGCGTTGAGAAAACTTTTCCTGTTGGTTTACCGAAGGATATATGCTTGCATTTCGATAGATTTAGAGGAAAAGAGTTATCGCCAGACTATTTACAGATGTTGTTAATATCGACCTGAAGCAGGCTAGGGTTCGATCCCCAGATCTTGACATCATATGCATATAGCAGAATGTTGGGCTGAACCACTTCAGGTAGGTCGTTAATAAAAATAATAAACAGAAGATGCCCTAATACTGACCCTTGGGGGAACACCGGAACTAATTTGGCAAGGTGAGGATAGATCAGTACCTATTCGTACACTAAAAGAGCGATTTGCGAGAAAATTGGTAATCCAAGCAAGGATTGGCTCAGAGATTCCAATTGATCTTAGCTTTATTAGAAGTAGATCATAAGGCACTTTGTTAAACGCCTTTGCAAAGTCAAAATAAATGGCGTCTACTGAGGGCCTTAAGTCTAATAAGCTCGTGATGCTATCTGTGTATGCTATTAAATTAGTGAGGCGGGACCTATGGGGAAGAAAACAATGTTGGGCATTGTTAATTAGCTTATGATTAGTGACAAAATCAAGTAAATAAGTCCTTATTAGTCTTTCCATAACTTTACTTGGAGTAATATACTAATAAATCTGTAGCTCTTTGGCGTAAACCTGGAACCCGAATTAAACATTGGCCTAATAAAAGCAAACTTCCAGATGTGTGGAAGCTGGGCGAATAATGAAGAGAGGTTGAAGATATAGGATAGATGGGGAACCAGTATCCCAGCACATTCTTTCAGAACTCTGGGGTAAATACAATCAGCGCTACAAAAAGTTGATTTAAGTCCTTCAAGCTGTTTACGAACTAAATGAACATCCGGAGTAAAGGAACCAATTAAAAGGGCCGAGTCTGGGATGTAGAATGAAGGGGATTTGGAAGGTTAAAACACCGAGTTTAAGTAATTTTTAAAACTTTTACAAGCTTTGGTTCTGTTTAAAAGTATACCAGTGTTGTTTTTCAGACAGGGTAGGGAGTATTCGAAAGCACGCTTATCCTAAATAAACTTAAACAGGGTGCTTTTGTTGTCCTTAGCTTTAAGTAGGAGTTTGTGGACCATATAGTCCCTATGGGACTTAATTAATCTGGAGCATTGGTTCCTTATTAAGATGTAGTTGTAGTAGAAACAGAGGAGCTTAGTAGATTTCCAAGGATAGAAAATTCTGTTCCGTTTCTGGATTAAATAGACAATTTTTCTAGGGGGCCTTGGACTAGTCTGAAAAGGAAATCGATGCGGAACAAACTTGTTGATGCCTTTTTTAATTAGACTAACAAAGTGGGAGTAAGCCTGTTCTAAATTATTGACATATAAAGGACTCCAGTCAGCCGAAGCGAGGAATTGGCAAAATTTCCCATATCAAAATCATATATGTTTGCTCAAGACTTATCACAACAAAATATAAAGGAGCTGAAGATATCTCTTGAGCAACACTGTATTACTACAAAAAAATCATAATGACTTGAACACCGCCACAAACGGTTTTGTTACACTGGTTAAAGATCATTTTGAAAGGTTTTGTCCAAAAGTTAAAATACTTGTAACACCTACCGACATCACATCGAGGAAGCTAAAAAGGCTACGCAGGCAAAAGGGGGTAGCATACAAAGTTAATGACCACTCCTTAGTAAAACATTTAAGCCTTGAAATTAAAAACAAGATTAGTTTTATTCAAAAATGTGTCAGTAACTTTTACTTTTCCCCCTATAACAATTCGAAAAACATTTGGAACAATATTAACAAAATTTTTGGAAAAACAAAAGCTGTTACTACCTCACTTGATGTGAACTCCCTTAATGCACATTTTGTTCACAGCAATAATGTAGAACTAGTTCAGTTAAATAATGTAAACATCAATGACGGACCTGATGTTCCCATATCTATATATGATCTTAAAAAAATTATAAAAAGCTCCAACTCCACAACATCATTAGGTCCAGACGAGCTTGGTATGCAAATGCTAAAACTATGCTCGCCCCCAATATACTCTCCACTAATACAAATTTTAACCAGTTCCATGAACAAAGGTAGAATAGCAGAATCGTGGAAAACTTCCAAAATTGTCCCAGTTCCGAAAAACAACTAAAAAAGATAGAAGATTTTTGACCAATTTCATGCACGTCAGTACTCTTGAAGTTGACTGAGAAATTGATTTTGAATGAACTAAGTGATACATTCAAAGCAAGTAGTGATCCATATCAATTTGCGTACAAGTAAAATAGTTCTACACTAGATTGTGTAGCCAGCTTGGTTAACTACGTTGCAAAATCACTAGATAATAAAAAAGGCTTCATCAGCTGTTTGTTTGTTAATTATAAAACCGCATTTAATAGCATATGCAGAAGCAAACTGCTTAAGCGTTTTATTGAACTCAATGCTTCTAATCACACAATCAACTGGCTTTCCAATTATTTTGAAAACAGAACACAATGCACCCAAATTGGATGTAAAAAATCCACTTTAATTCAAAATAACAAAAGTGTTCCACAAGGTGCGGTGTTACTGTTGAATGAAATATTTAAATTATTATTAATTTTTATTTCAATTTCAATTTTTATATTATTGTACATTTAAACACTTTGACTTTGTTTGAACCTTGTTCTGAAGCGCTTTTTTGTATTTGAATGTATCACGTTTGTTGTTAACGTAACTGTGGTTCTGTGAGTATATTGTGTCCTGTTTTTCCTGTTGGTAAACAATATTGGTATGTAATTTTAAATTATTTTGTAATAATAAATTGCAGAACGATAATTTAGATTACACAAGAGCTTTTTTGATTAAAATTAGCTGGGGGTGTTGATAATTATCCGTATCAAGTTAAATCAAAGGAAATCAGGGCCGAGATCTCAGTGAGATCTTATCTCTTTTTTTATTATACGTAGATGTTCTCCGACCAAAAAAGCCTGATGCACTTTATAAATATGCGGATGACATGGCGTTATGTGAATCCATCTCTTCAACCAAAGATAATATACATTTCTTGGAGTCAATTGGTGAATTAGTTGATTGATCAACAAAACATAGTCTAAAATTAAATCCTACAAAATGCAAAGTAATTAATTTCAGCTCACACAAACCTTCAACACAATTGATTCAACTTCATCCAAAAGTTTGTATTAAAAATGTGGAGATTGACACTTGTGATAGTTTTCAATATCTCGGTGTTTTACTGAATAACAAACTTACCTAGTTTGATCACACTGACCATTTGTTCACAAAAACTCGAGGTTTATGTTACTACATAAGACGTTTAAGGAACCTGCGTGTTTGCCAACATGTTATTAATGCATATTTTAAAGCTACATTTTATCTAATAATATTATATTGCTTCCCTGTAATATTTCCGGGACTAAAAAGAAAGGATTTTCTGAAGTTAAAAAAATGTATTACCATTATTAGCAGATCATCAGGTACCCCTTACAATGATATTCTTTATAAAATAAATTATCAACACTTTAAGGAATGTTTTTAATTAATCAGTCGTATTTTCAACAACTCCAATCATCCACTTTATCGTGATTTCAGCAAATCATTTGCATCAGGAATGACAAGAAGATCACATATACACGTTAAGTGCAGAACCAATGTGTACTTAAATTTATGTCTGCCGTATTTAGCAAGGTTACTATCCAATCCCAACAAAATTCAAAGTGACCTTTACATTAGCCTATCCAAATCATGAGTATTTTTTTGTTTTCTTTGGTCTGACCAATTACCGTTGCTTGTAATCTACCCATTTTAATTTGTGACCATTTATTATCCTTCATCCAGGGTATTATTTTATTAGCCATGCTTACTCATAAGTCATGAGTCATTCGCATTTTATGTATACTGATATATTTGCACATTATTAACCATAGTGTCTCCTAAATAATACCATGCCTCTTTACGCATATCATATTGAACATGACTTTTGAATATACGTTGATTTTGAGTTTTTTTTTGTTTTTTTTTCTTCTTTTAGCCTATGTAATTTAATCTTACTTTACTTATTTATTTATTTATTTATTTTTGGACTGATGTTATATACTGCTAATTGTATTGTATTTTTATAATTGTACATATTTTTTTGTGTGCTGAAAGCTACTTCCACTAAAGTATTTAAGCCAATAACCATAAATAATAATAATAAAGTCGGCTTTCCTAAAGTCAGGGATAGGTGTTTGGTTTTCTCGCTTAATCCTAGAACTACATAAAGGGAGGGTCACTTTAAAGGACAGGAGAATATGGTTACTTTTCCCGAAAGGGGGTAGGTAGGAGATGGAGTCAATGGAAGAGAATTCATTGGTGAAAACAAGATCAAGGCATAATTGGGAATGACCGAGCCTATATCTAGTAGGTATTAAAACATGCTGAGTGAGAGCATGTTTGATGCTAAGCTTTAAAATATTATTATTGAATAGATTAGAGCCAAAGAGAGATCTCCAATTAATGGAAGGACGGTTAAAGTCCCCCAATAGGATGCGATGTTTGTAGGGAAGAGAGAGGCAATGTTTGAATTCAGAAGCAAAAGCCTTATTGGAGGTTTTGGATAAAGAAGGAGGATGATAAACTAAAAAGCAGAAAGTATGGGAGCCTAATGCCAAGTGAATAGACTCATAATTTACCTAAGGAATACTTTGGTAAAATGAAACAATGGTATAAGATAAGTCATTTCTGATATAGAAAAAACAACCCCCATTTTTACCTTTACTTGAGTCTTGCCTAACTATTCTGTAACCTAATAGAAATGTTTCACTGTCAAGTATGTCTTCTAAAAGCCAGGTTTCTGTAATTCCAACAATGTGGGGACGGGTGTTTCTAACTAGCTCTTGTAGTTCAGATAATTTATTAAGTAGATTTAATGTATTTGTGTAGAGTACCTTTATAGAGGAGAGAAGGGGAGAAGAAGAGACAATTACCTGAGTCGATGTAATATGGGGAAATGGGTATGGCTTCGGGGTGGAGGCCAAAAATTTAGTATATTATTAGTGGCATACTTTAATGGGGTTAGTTAAACCATAGGAGTTCTGTTATCTAAAGAGGTTAGAGCCCTTGCAAAATTTTTGGCATGTTTGTCCCTAGAGAAATCTTTAAGTAAACAAATTCCAGGATAGGTAGAGCGAGCATTAAACCAGCCCTTCATAATTTCTTCCTTAATTAGGGAAGAGTTGAAGGTAACCAAGATGGGGGGAAGCTGAATGAGACCGCTTGCAGGAGAGTTTACATAGTTTAAAATTTTTAACCTTAGGGGAGCATGAAAAAATAATGTCCGACACCAGCTTTTTATAGTTAATGACGCTACCTTTAATACCTTTGATAATAATGTTGCAATCACGTTTAATATTCTCAACGTGTTGCTTGGTGGCAGCCAGGATTTTTTTTTGGGACAGTCTTAGAACCGATTTTGCTGCTAAAGAAGAAGGGCTAGAGTTGGAAATTTAGTGCTTAAGGGCATGTAGTTCCGACATAACACTATTAGAAAGGTGGGAGATTGAGGCGTTTAAGGCCTCAGTTTTAGCTTGGGATTCGGAGAACTTATGCACCGTTGTTGCAAAAATACGAAAGATTTTATCTATCCTAGTGTCAAAATTATGAATCTGGGAAAATATAGTGTTTGAATCTAGAAGAGATTCTAAAATATCATCCAGTTTGTTGCTGTTAGCTGGAGGCAATTGCCGTAAATCGATTTTACATCTGCAGTCCATGCATTTATAGTCAATCGGACTATTTGTAAGCTGCAAATAGTGATCAAAAGATAACCCCGAGCACGCTTCATGAAACCAATAACCGCAAATTACACAAAAGATGCCAGTTTTTACAACCTTTTTGCAGCGTTGTAGGCCACATTTGGATGAACTGGAGAGAGCCATACCTAGAAACAACAAACTAAAAAAATGGACGTATAGATTAATCAAAAAAAAAAACAATTACTAAAAATAGGCTAGAAATAATTGTTAAAAGACACAAATAGTGCTTGTGTTACCACACGTTGCAGAAGCTACGCACAATTACAGTGACACACTAAAAACGGACACCAAAAAAACACGGGTAATATAATATATATATATATATATACTACACACCAAAAAAAAACGCAAAAGAGAAAAATTTAACACACGTAGCAATGAGCACAATACAATTAGCAAGCTACTTTTGATCCGTAACGTCACGCAAGCGTATTGGCAGCAAATTATATTACCTTAAATATCGACTGGAACATATATATAAACTTTATGTCTGTAACTGATAAATATATACAAAATAAATTTATTTTACAGTTTACGTCCTTTAATTTCTTTATTTGGTATTATAAAGAAGATTCAATGCTTTGAATGTTTTAAAAATTACTAAAAGTTTCAGGTTTGTACACGAGTTAAATAGGAGAGAAACTCATTTTGGACCTCGGCTCAAAAATGTCAGGTATCATATAACAGGGTAATATAAATAAAAATAGACAATAAAGTGACATATTAAATAAAATTATAAAAATAATGAGAATCATTGACCGATTTGAAGGCTTTAAGAAATGAGGTCAAGACGATGTGTGCAGGTAAACTATTCCATGCTGAAATAATCCTATACAAAAAATGATGGGAACTCAAACGGGATTGGACTCTAGGTTTGGAAATTTTGAACGGGTGTCCTTGCCGTGAATTGTTGGAGAAGGCAAAAAAAATGATTAAAGTGGTTAGAATTAAGGAGTTTAAAAACTAAGATAAGATCGTCCTGGAGGGAAGAGTTTGAGAGCTTTAAGACGCTTAGGGTAGGGGTATTCTTAAGTAGTCGAGGCTTTTTGTTGAAACTTCTCTGCACTTTGTCAAGTTTTGAAATGTCCGTTTTTAGAATGGGGGACGTAACTTAAATGCAATGTTCAAGGCGAGTACAACTAATAAGAATTGTCCTAGGTTGCGTCTGAAAAATTTGGCTAACTGATAACACTTAAGAATAGCCTAACTATAATGGCTCAAACATTGAGGGAAGGGCTAAATGACACATCTAAATCCTTTACAAAGTTAACTAAAACAATAAACTGCAAATTGAAAAATTTAAAAATGTTAACCATGAGTTAAATGATTACATTTGGAAACATTCAGAGGACATGTAGATATCATTAAGGTCCTCCTGTAATTGTTTAGGGTTGGTACCCCAAAATTTAACATTATCAGCATAAAGCAGGTTGTCAGAGTGTACAATCGAGGAAAAATTATTAATGTAAATGATGAACAATAAAAGGCCTAAAACTAATCCTTGGGCGACTCCTGAAGTGATGAGGGTAAATGTAGAGTGTAGTTAAATATTGTATAAATTTTAAAATGTAATTTTTAATTTAAAAATAATACACATTATTTTTTTTATTGTTAAAAATATTTTTAGATAAAAAATATTTGGCCTTCAGTTTTAAATGCTTGTATTAAATATCTAGATTTTTGCGCGCGTAGTAGCAATGTTGATTTTAGTGTTGAATTATACATTTTAATGGTAGAAGAAAAGCAGTTTGCCCTATGAATTTTCAAGGATCGCCAAGTTTTGGACATCAAATGTCGTCAAATTTTAGCAATTATTTGGTACAGAATAATTTGAACCCTAATCAAAATACTCAAAATTCGGCTTATCCACTCTTTCACCCGGCAGCAATGGCCGCCGTTGCGGCCGTTGCTGGTTATACACAACAGTTTAACCAAGGAAATGTGTGTATTTTATTTTAGCGTTATATATTTTAGTTTGTTTTTAAATGGCTTGTATCATATATTGGTATTTTTTATGTGAGCTGTTATGAGAGAATTGAATGTATTATATAATTTTAGTTTGTATTTTATGTTCTTGGTAGCTATTTTTGGTATTAACAGAGTTCGATTTGTTTTAATTGGAAGTTTTTAAATAGTATACAATTTAATTAAAACGATTTAATTGTAATGAATTAATTATTTTTACTAATTAATCTTTAAATATTTTTTTAATGTTAGATTAACAGACCTTTAAATTTAACTTCTAATCCTTCTTATCGTAACCCGTATAATTTTTATTCGGATAATTCAAACAATGCACCGTATTGTCCTAATTTTGGTTTTCAATCGTCAGGAATGTATTGTCCACCAACTGCAGCTAATAGCTACATTGCTGACTTGAAATCTCTACATGATTTTTCACTTCCTACATTGACTCCATTACCTAATGCGATATCAAGAGAGTCTACTTTGAACGGTTCCAATGGTTATAGACAATCGGGTGTCAAACATAATTCAGCATTTTCTTATACGCATCCGCAATTCGGTCCAAAGTCCATTTCCAGTGTCAAGACACCAAAAGTGAAACGAACGAAAAAGTGCACTAACGATGAAGACACATCTAATCGAAAACGGCAAGAGTTTAATGAATTGATTAAGGCTAGAACAGAAAAACTGATGTCTGATGGTCCTGTTTGTACAGTAAGTGTTTACAATTAAATTTTTTTGATTTTTACAAATTGAGACTTAATTTTCTCTATATCTATGGTGATACATTGTTAATTTTCTAAATAGTACTTTTTGTTTGGAAATTTTTTATAGCATCGGTTTCTTCAGTAGGATTTTCTGTTGAATTGGTTTTTTGGAGAGAAATTATTTCTTACCTATTACGCTCGGACGAATGGAGTTTTAGGATTATAATACTGTTAATCTGCATAAGTGGTTTTGATTGAATTTTAGATTATTTGATTGCAGGGTTAAGATTGTTACTTATATTTTAAATTCTTTTTTTTTTTTGAGAAATAATATCTAACACCCGTGAAACACTTCACAACATTCCGTTGAAGTTGTGGTAGATATTCCTCCCAAATCAATTACGTTTTGGTTAGCAAACGTTGGTTCAGTATAATCAATAACTCCCGCGCTTACAGAGGCTGTCGAACGGGAAGTGAGAATAACTGGTCATTCATTTGTTTTGTGTTAATTCCGGCTATCTCTAAGAACTAACAATATTAGACCCGGTATTCCTGTATCGTATTACTTCCTGCTCATAAACAACAACTATGCTGCCCAATATTCCAAAGCCTACTGAACAGCTTGTTGCTCCTAACTATGAGATTGGAATAAATCAGTTTTGGAACACTTTTAAACAAAAGATTGATACAGATAGTTTGTTGCTTCCCCTTTTAATTAACTTATAAGACCCAAAATGATTGTCCACCAATTCTCGAGATCTTTATGTACAAGCATCGAAAGCTCCGATAAAAAATGAAGTAAGGACATTCAGTGTGGAATTTCTGTAGCAGATGAGCTAGATGTTTCTGTCCACCATAACGATTGTAGAAACTTTTACAAGAAATTGGATCAGCTATGCCGTGGCAACAAAGTTAAAGCTCGATCGTCCGGCATTTCAAATGAAGACCGGTTATTTCATTTAAATCACACTTCAAACCATTCTAAAATCACAACATGATGGCTGTAAGACCAATCCATGCTTGACACAGTTCCTTCGGCAATTTATTTAATATTCCGTAGAACCCTCCACTATTGACGATACTATGCGCATTTGCAGAAAACTTAAAACTACAAAAGCCGCCTGCTCAATTATCTGGGTAATACCGATCTTTTTTATGAACCGGAACTATAGTAGCACGGCACCAGTCTTTAGGGCACTGCTCGATTATCCAGGAATCCGTTATAATACTACAAAAGTTTTCAATAAGCTGCAAAGGACCGTATTTGAAGACATGGAGGAACTCAATCGAATTCGGCGACTTTTCTAGCTTTGCATTTTTATAAATGCGCATGTGCCGGCGATGGTGGGAGGGTTCTACTACGACTGAATTGATTGCCGATGGAATTGTCATGCATGGATTAATCTTGCAGGATGGTTTAAAGTTTTATTAAAGTGAATTCATCAGTCTTTATCTGCAATTTTAGACGATCCAACTTTAACATTGATTCTACGGTAAAGCTGAACTATTTTTTGTAAATTTTCTCCACTAGCGTTATGACGATCTCTAGCTCATCTGCTATAGAATCTCGATGTTTTTGCTCGTCCTCATAACTCTCGGAATTCCGCACACAATTATCTTGCTTCAACTTTTCTCGAGGCTATCTTTGTTTGTGGATAAAAATATCAATAATTAGTGAACAAGCAGTTTCGTCCTTTTAAGCTGATTAAAGGGGACGCACCAAGCCAGCTTTATCGACCTTTTGTTTCATGATGCCCCAAGACTGATTTATTCCCATACCACAGCTAAAGTTAATAAGTAGGCTTTGGAAAACATAGCAGCGTAGTTGATGTTTGTAAACAGGGAGTAGTCTAAAGCAGGTATATCGCAGATATTTTGAGACGACTTAAATTTGGAGGTTTTTCCGAAATTGGCAGTTGCTAATCTTTGTCCCATTTCTTGAAACAGGATAAGTGTTGTACCAAATATGTGTTATGTATTTTTTTCAAATTTATTAAGCTTTGTGATTTTGAAATCTATAAGAGTAGGTTTTAGTGGCATACAGATGTACTGTTTGAACTATTGAGGAGAAAATGGCAATTGTTAACCGTCATACGAAAAAAATTATAAAATTTTATGATCTCAGTGAAACTAATGGTATCTACTAGTAAACAAGCCTTTAAATCGACTGATCAGCTTACGTATGTGCTGTAACATTAATCTTGCCGGTGGCATATTTTGCATTTTACATTTTTTTATGTAAGTTAACTGACTGTATCCTTTGATGTAGATATACTTTTTCCGGAATGAGTAATTAATATATTTTATGACGGTTTTATAACGTCATTATTTAATGACGTTCAATGCTACCGCTGTTACTGCTTATGGTAACGGTGAAAGGTGACTTAATAGTCAATTTCAATATTTTTATTTTATCAGTCAGTTTCTAGTTCTGGTGCGTTGTCATCTTCAAGTTCCAATGGTTCGACTGGTCTCGAACCGAGCGGTCCAAATTATCGCAAATTGATTCACATGGTTATGGACGCCAAGAAGTCAACTCTATTACGTTCGCCCGACGTCGTACGTCTAGTAGAACAAAAACAATCCATCGTTTTGAAGCTCAAACGGCAGTCTGATTTGTTCAGTGTAACTGTGAATCGGAGATAGTGCATTTACAAAGTTGTGACTGTTGTTGGATTCTTATTTCTATCACACTTATTTTTATAACGACAGTTTAGTTTACTAGAAGTGTTTTAATCTTAGTCAGAATATTATAAAATTGGTAACCGTTTCTAATTTCTGTAACACTTTGTGTATTTTTATGTTTTTTCTTCGTGTTGCTTTTCCAGTGACACTAACCATTATCTATTCTTAGCACAGCTTTGTGACCATCTACAGCGTAGTTTGGAACTATTAAAATTTAATTGGATACAGTAGAATAATAAATATTGCACTTTTACACAGCTTCGATAAACAACAAAAAGGATTGCAGATCCAGCTCTTCATTTATACTATGTTTGCATAGCATTCCGAATAATGCTGTACCACTGTTCACGGTTTTTAGAGATGTTCAGAAATTTTAATCCAACGACATAGCCATAGGTTCTGAGATAAAGTCCCGGTCAAAACAACGTGAAGATAGTCTCGAACAGTATCCATTCAAGTCCAGTTCTGATTACCTTTCCTATTTTTCCAATCGGCATTTGGATGAACCAAAGTTAGGATACTTGAGATTGCATTAGGATTTCTATGGAGAAGGGGTGTAAACTTACTCCATCATTTTTGTTGCGGCACCAATGATGGAAGATCGTGAAATTGTAAGTTATCTCGAATTTGGAAGATACTGATCTTATCCGTTTAATCCCTTAACGGGTGTTGTGCTAAATATATGTGAGAAGTTTTACTTTATTATTTCTGAATCAGTAAAAGTTCGGGTTTCAGCTGTATACAGAAATATTGTTCAATGTTTGGATTCATGTATTTTATTTTCAAAGTGGATTTGAAATTTTTCCAAACGCAGTCAAACAAATTTAACGATTTACTTTATTAGGTAAACCACTATCAGAAATAATTGAAGAGTCCTAATAAATAAATTTTTTTACATTGGGATGCTAAATGATGCTGAGGATTTGAGTAATGCTTATAAAAGTCTCAAACTCCAATGATGGTGATACTCTTGACTGGTAATCCTCCAGGTGGTGCATCTTGGACTAGGTGCCTATAGGCCTATAGTCATTTTGGACTAATAACAACAGGGACCGAGTCCACAGCGGTATACTGATTTTCCTGTACTCCCGCTTAGTAAATGGGTGGGTGATGTTTATCCCCGATGATGATAATGATGACGTGTGCTAGCATACACCCTGGATGCCTAAAATGTGTCTTAAGGTAGCCATTTATCATATGTAGCCGGCTAGGCTAAGGGAGTTCACCCTGACAGAAAATCAAGCTTCAGATCCTTATCCTGTGCAAACAATTATGAAACTTTGCTCAACCAGAAAATATGTGATGGAATCAGCAGCCGAGACCCCCAGGCCATCTGATCTCCTAAATTCGTCTGGAGAAGTATTGAAGTTGACGGGTATGCATGGGAGAGTTAACAAGATTTCATCCTTGTTAACTAATAATGACGAGCCTGACTTAAAGTCACCAATGTGTGAACGGTCTTCCTCTGATGGATCCCATGGATCCGTCAGCCGGCGTCATCTCTCCCGTCCCTCGAAGAAGATTGATTTGTCAACTCCTGTGAATATCGGTGCCGTTGGAAGGAAGCAATCTTCAAGCCAAGAAGCTTTATTTGCCCCTCCCCCCAAGTTCAATTTAGCGTCCGAAATACACTTCGTATAGGAACATGGAACTTACGGTCAGTGTCATTTATTTCGATTCAAGCATTTACTGCCGCAGAGCTAATTCGTTACAAGTTTGACATCGCTTGTCTTCAGGAAACAAGGTTGAATTGTTCAGAGCCGTTTCGTCTTCCTACAGCTTCCCAGTCTATTGCATCATTTTGTGCATCAAACCCAAGCACACCACGGGGTAGCATTTCGTCTATCCCCAGCAGCTTCTGGTGCGCTAATTGACTGGAAGGGCGTATCTCCACGATTAGCGTTTAGGCGTTTTAAAGTATCCAAATACTCAATGGCCGTCATCAATGCCTATGCTCCAACCAATAATTATAGCGCAAAAGAAATAGATGAGTTTTACGAGCAACTAGAAGATGTATACTCCCAACTCAAAATCTCATCGCAAATCGTTGTTATTGGAGGATATTTTAATGACAGCTTGCAGAGACGATGTTAACCGACCCTGGATTGGCCCTTGATCAAAATCGCGCGAACAATGAGAGAACGGAAGCAGATTAAGTGAATTCGCTGCTAGATGCAATGTGGTTCTCATGAACACATTTTTCCAACACCCCGCGAAACATCTGATCATTTCGTTCAAGCTGTGGCAGATGTTCTCAAATTGATTACGTTTTGGTTAGCGAACGCTGGTTCAGTGCAATCGAGAATTCCTGCGCTTACAGAGGTTATCGAACAGGAAGTGAGAATGATACCGATCACTCGCTTGTTTCATGTTCGCTTCGTCTACGTCTCGGAGTGACAAAGGCTAACCCTGGTATGGGAATAGATCGACACTGGAACATAAAAATCGTGGAAAAGTTTATAAGAAATTGGATTAGCTATGCCGTGGTAACAAAGTTAAAGTTCGATCGTCTGGCATTTCTAACGATGACTGGTTACTACTTTAATCAGACTTTAAACCATCCTGAAATCACAGCAGGATGCCTGCAAGACCAATCCATGCTTTACTCAGTTCCTTCGGCAATTTATTCAATATCCGTAGAACCCCTCATAGTCGATGATATTATGCGCATTTGCAGAAAACTCAAAGCTAGGATATCCGCCGATTTCAACGAAATTCCTCCATATATCTTCAAATATGGTCCCTTGCGACTTCTTGAAGACCTGTGTGGCATTATAACTGATTTCTGGACTACTGAGCAGTGCTCTGAAAACTGACACCGTGCTACTATTGTTCCTGTTCACAAGAATGGAGATCGGCAAATATCTGCTAATTACAGAGGCATTAGCTTACATTGCAAAGCTTCCAAAATTGCCACTTCAGCTATAGTTGAACGGATCTGCCAAGAGAAAGAGAAAACCACTCGTCCTAAACAAACTGGTTTTTGTCCTGGTATGAGATGCATCGATCAAATTTATACGCTTCGATGCATTCTTGAATTTCGGGCAAAGTTTCAGCGTCCTACGTATGACTACTCTTCAGCATTTGATTTGCTGAACAGAAAAGAACTTTGGATCGCTATGTTACATGATGGAAAACGTCTGAAACTTGTAAATCTTCTACGTGCTCTGTACAAGAACCCAACTGTTGTAATCCGCAATTGCAACAGATCTACTACAAAGCCGTTAGAAATTCGTAGTGGTGTCCGTCAAAGCTGTGTGGCTGGTTTGTTTATGTTCAACTATGCAATCGATGATATATTTGTCAAGGTTTCTGGACAGATGGAAAGCGTGTATGTTGGTACGAAGCCCATCACCGACTTAGAATATGCTGACGATGCTGTTCTAGTTGAAAATGATGATCAACTGCAATGAGCATTGGATTTCCTCGTGAAAGTTTCCTTTTTCCATCAACCTAAACACGATGATTAATATTTTCTCTTTATTTATTTGCGGAGTACTTCTGTACGCAGCTGAAACGTGGACTCTTACGGGGGTGAGAGATCAAGAAACTTAACAAATTTAAAGCAAGATGTCTCAGATACATTTGGTACAATACCTCCGTCAGAAGTAATCGAAGAGCCCAGATAAGTAAATTGCTTTACATTGGGAAGCACAGCATCATCTAATACAATCCTCGCATCCGGAGCCTGTGACGTCTTGATAACTTATTTTTGGGATTAATCTTCAGGCCATATTCACTAGAAACTTTCACAACCAGTCTGTGCCTTTGAAGTTAATTGAATAAGAAAGCACCAAACTAGCTGTATCAGTCATTTGTTTCAGAGTGTTTTAAGACTGATTTATTCCCATATCATAGTTTGGGACAACAACTGAATAATACTGGATAAACTATGTCAAACTCAGTTGCCCAGAAATCCGTTATGATGCCACACAGCTCTTTAACAAGTTGCAAGGGATCGTATTTTTTAATGTTTATTACCTTCACTTTTTTACAAGAAACATCTTTAAGCAGTGGACATTTTAGCGAAGTCGAACGTGGGCCAGCATTTTAGTGTCGGTGGTGAGATTCGAACTTATGCTCACCGAGGTCCAAATTCAAGCGCCGTGTCGCTAGACCACCCCGGCATTTGAAGATATATGGAAGAATTTAATCGAAACCGGCGGCTTTCCTAGCTTTGAGTTTTCTACAAATGCGCATAATATCATCGATAGTGGGGGATCTATGGATATTAGATAAATTGCCGAAAGAACTGTGTCATGTATGGATTGGTTTTGCAGCCATCCTGTTGGGATTTCAGGATGTTTTAAAGTCTGATTAAAGTGGAGTAACTAGTCTTCGTTAGAAATACCAGACGATTCAGCTTTAACTTTGTTATCACGGCATAGCTGATCCAATTTCTTGTAAGTGTTTTCATAATCATGGCTGACAGAAACCTCCAGCTCATCTGCCACAGAATTCCAATGTTTTGCTCGTCCTTCTTATAACTCTTTCGAAATTCCACACGCAATGTCCTTGCTCCACCTTTTCTCGGAGATTTCTTTGCTTGTGCATAAAGATCTCGATAATTGGTGGACCTTTGAAGTTAATTTAACAAGGATGCACCAAACTAGCTGCATCAATCTTTTGTTTCAGTGTTCCAAGACTGATTTATTTCCATATCACCGTTTGGGACAGCAATCGAAGCTGCTAAGTAGGCTTTGGCAAACTTGGAAGCATAATTGCTGTTTGTGAGCAGGGAGTAATCCGGCACCAGAATATCAGGTCTAGTCTTGGCCGAAACGAACAAGAGATAATTGAATGATTAGAGTCATTCTCACTACCCGTTCGGTAACTTCTGTATGCGCGGGAATTTTCGATTGCAATGAACTAACGTTTACTAACTAAAACGCAATCGATTTGGGAGGAATATCTACCACAACTTGAACAAAATGTTATCAAATGTTTCACAGGGTGTTAAAAAATGTGATCTTGGGAACCATATTGCACCTTGCCGCGAATTCATTTAACCTTCTATCGTTCTCACATTGTTCGCGCGATTTTGTCTAACGGCCAACGCAGGGATGGTTGATATCATTCCTGCAAACTCTGCCATTAAAATCTCCTCCAATAACAACGGTTTGTGATGAAGTCTTGAGGCGATAGTATAGATCTTCAAGTTACTCATAAAACTCATTAATTTCTGTTTCACAGTGATTATTGGTGGGATCATAAGCATTGGTCACGGCCATTGTATACTTAGAAACTTTAAAATGCGAAAATGCTAATCGGGGGATATACCTTTCTAGTCAATTAACGGACTTGCAGCTAATGGGGATAAGCAAAATGCTACCTAATGATGTGCTGGATTTTGTGCACAAGTTGATGAGAGGAACAATGTAGATGTTGATTGGGAAGCTGTAGGAAGACTGAACGGCTCTGAACAATCCAGTCTTGTATCCTGGAGACAAGCAATATCAAGCTTTTAATGACTTGCCTCTGTGGCAGTATACGCTTGGGTCGAAACAAACGACAGTAACCGTATACTCCATGTTCCTACGCGAAGAGAATGTCAGATGCGAATTGGATTTAGAGGAATAAATAAAATTCCTTTCGACGGCGCCAGTGTTTACAGGAATTGGCAAGGCGATTTTTTTTGGGGGATGAAAGGATTGACGCCGGTTGACGGATGTGCGAGAAACATCAGGGAGACTTTCCGCGCTTTTGTGACTTTGAGTCAGGCTCGTCATTATTGGTCAACAAGGGTATAATCTTATTTTCCCTTCCGCGCAATCTCGTCAACTTCAGTCCTTCCCCAGTTGGATAAAAGAAACCAACTGCCTTGGGGGCGAAGCGGTTGATATCATCTTGGTTATTTTTTTGTGATCGAAGTTTTATTAAAAATTGACACAGAGTATAAGGACCTGCAACCTGATTTTCTGTCAGGGTGAACTGTCTTAGCCTATCCGGCTACATATGGTAAACGAATACCTTAAGATAATTTTTAAGCATCTAGGGTGTATGCTAACACTCATTCACTGAGCGGGAGTCTAGTGAAAACCAGTTATATCGCTGTGGACTCGGTCCCTGCTGTTATTAGTCTAGAATGCCTATAGGCACCTATTCCAGGATGCACCACGTGGAGGAATAGCACCATTATTGGAGTTTAAAACTTTATGGTCATTACTCAAATCCTCAGGATCATTTGCATCCCAAATACACGTTGCAGCTGGACTTCATTATCAGCTAAAAGAACAGCAACGTTAGTGTATTCTAAATCGATGATGGCGTTGTACCAACACATATTTTTCAATTGTTCGGATCTTGGCAAATATAACATCAATTGCATAGTTGAACAAAAGTAGTACAGTTACGTAACCTTAACGAACACTACTTCAAAGTTCAAACGTCTTTGTTTTAAATACGGATTGAAACAGTTGAGGTTTACAAGTTTTAGTGTGGTTTTATCCGTAGTCGTTTCCTGTTCAGCGAATTGAAGACTGAGGAGTAGTCTATGAACGCTGCAGATATACGACGTTGAAACTGTTTGAAATTTTGGAATGCATCGAAGCGCGTGAATTTTATCAACGCATCTTATACCAGAAACAAAATCAGTTTGATTTCGACATTTAGTCTTCTCCCTCTCCGGGCGAATCAGTTTAACTATAGCTGTAGTTGCAAATATAGCAGTTATACAGAGTAAACTGATGCCCATGTAGTTAACAGGTAATACTGATCTTCTTTTTTATGAACCGGAACTATAGTAGCACGGCACCAGTCTTTAGGGCACTGCTCGATTATCCAGGAATCCGTTATAATACTACAAAAGTTTTCAATAAGCTGCAAAGGACCGTATTTGAAGACATGGAGGAACTCAATCGAATTCGGCGACTTTTCTAGCTTTGCATTTTTATAAATGCGCATGTGCCGGCGATGGTGGGAGGGTTCTACTACGACTGAATTGATTGCCGATGGAATTGTCATGCATGGATTAATCTTGCAGGATGGTTTAAAGTTTTATTAAAGTGAATTCATCAGTCTTTATCTGCAATTTTAGACGATCCAACTTTAACATTGATTCTACGGTAAAGCTGAACTATTTTTTGTAAATTTTCTCCACTAGCGTTATGACGATCTCTAGCTCATCTGCTATAGAATCTCGATGTTTTTGCTCGTCCTCATAACTCTCGGAATTCCGCACACAATTATCTTGCTTCAACTTTTCTCGAGGCTATCTTTGTTTGTGGATAAAAATATCAATAATTAGTGAACAAGCAGTTTCGTCCTTTTAAGCTGATTAAAGGGGACGCACCAAGCCAGCTTTATCGACCTTTTGTTTCATGATGCCCCAAGACTGATTTATTCCCATACCACAGCTAAAGTTAATAAGTAGGCTTTGGAAAACATAGCAGCGTAGTTGATGTTTGTAAACAGGGAGTAGTCTAAAGCAGGTATATCTTTGGTCCTGCGTCATTTTATTATTATTATTATTATTTATGGTTATTGGCTTGGATACTTCAGTAGAAGTAGCTTTACCGTAATTAAAATCTAACAAGTAAATTATCAGAGTTATTGTTATTGCTAGTTTGGAAATTTTTATTAGAGCTTGAAAGTGATGCATTGTGTCAGTGTTATAAATCTTACATTTACTCAAACTCATCGATTTCTTTTTCGCCGTAATTGATATTGGTTTTATAATCATTGATTATCTCCGATGTGATTTAGATACTTTAAAGAGGATGCATTTAGAGGGTGGAACAGGTATTTTCTATGTTTTTTGAAGTAAATAGTTCTACGATATTTGTTCAGGTTTACACCTCACCATATACGCAGGTTTTGCTTATAATATTATCGACTTTATATGCAGGAACTGTCCTCTTCTCATCGGGGGACCAACTAGATGTGATCCTCCATACTGTTAAAGACTTCAAAATAGAACATAAATCGGAAGTTTTACTTAATGTTAAAGATATGAAATTTGACCAAAAATTAGATTTTATTTTAATTACAATAAACGGTAAGACTGTACTTACCTTACCAATACTCTGTAGAAAATGCAGTTTCGTGACGGTGAATTGCTATATTTTACTCACAAAATATTAGAATAAATCAACAAATTTAAGGACTGTCACTAAGCTTTCGGCCCCCTTTGTGATACAAGCAGCTATCAGACTCTAGTCGGAGTAAATCACGTTAGCGGCAGCTTCAAATCCTAACCATCACTGAGACTTTTCTCTCAGATGATATTTTAGATAGCGAATTATGAGTTGCCAGCTATAATACCGTCCTCTCAGATTCTAGAAAAAGCAGATACGGAAGATATATTTTATATCAAGGACGATCCGAATTTTTCAATTTTTTCCGCCTAATTGTGATTATCAGTATGGGTATACCTTTTTACACATTGCCATTCATCTTTAGTTCCATCCTTTATCGTACTCCTTCTCTTTCCAAGCTCTAATAAAATTCTAATTTAAGAAAATCTTTTTAAGCACTTTCCTATTATGGGGGACTTCAACTCTTTTGATTAACTGGAATTTATTCAGCTCACCCATGGTCTTTGTTACATAATGTTTGATCCCCTACCAGACATGGATCTGATTCCCATCCTTTTTGCCTTAATTTAGTTTTTACTAACAATTCGTCTTCGATTGACTGCATTTTTTATTTACCTTCCTTAAGAAGAAGCGACTTCCTTTTATTTGAAGTCTTTCTTCCATTTTTTCCGGCATGTGTAAATAAGCTAAGATTGGATTCCATTCCTAATTTTATGTCATGAAGATTTTCCTAGGTAACATAAACTAGAACCTTTCACTCATCAAAAATATTAACTCCGCTTATTCTCATTCTACTATATCAAAAAAATCATCGGGTTATTCGTCCCGCTTCAGACAAAGGCGAAGTTACCACGACACTTAATCTATCACTTACAAAACTCACTCCTTCGTAGTGAGTGCGTTGATTCCACTAGAGATTTTAGAAGCCGAATATTCCATAAGCTTTTATAATACCCGATTGAATATAAACCTCCTGCATAGGTATATTAAAAATAAGCGGTTATTTCAAAATTCATTTCCCTCTCTCAAAAATAATAATAATAGTTTGTCGCTTATTCAGCGATTATTTCAAATCCATTTTTCATTTAAGTGAGCCTATTTTGTTTCTACCCAAACTCAATATTGGCATTAATTGCCCCTTTATAAATGTCGATATGGTATTTATCCTAGAGTGCTTAAGGATTGTGTAAATATATTAGCACCAGCCTTTTCACAGCTGTTTTGTTTTCCTTTTTAAAGGGAGAGTATCCCTTCCATTTGGAAACAATCCTTTATAAGGCCTATCCATGAGTTCATTCTAAATATCTACCAATTAATTAGTATTTTATCTATCCCTAGCAAAGTTCTGGTAAAGTTAGTCAAACCTACCTCTTGGACTATATTATTAATAACAAATTAATTAATTCTACACAGCATTTATTTATGCTTCAGATCTCCTGTTTTATGAATTTGTTAGTGTTATGCCTGGGTGTTGGGCAGATTAGTGATCAACTGAGCTACTTATTGTCTGAATACTTTGACTTGCTAACCCACTAGTCCCGGGGTTGAAACAAGAAGTCAAAACAAGTTTAGACCAGAATCAAATATTACTAATTACACATTACATATATATAGGAGTGGGCTTGCTATCCACTCCACTGGCTGTCTGTCCCACACTCGGACTTCATTATGATTGGTCCGATGAGTCACTTATCGATCGTAGTTCGGTGTCGTCCTAACAGTTAGTTTATATAGACAGTCTGACTTTTGTATTAGAATGTTGTTCCTCAGTAGATGCCATATATTTTGACTACGCATAAGCT
Source organism: Cardicola forsteri (assembly GCA_025895645.1). Lineage (NCBI taxonomy): Eukaryota > Metazoa > Platyhelminthes > Trematoda > Strigeidida > Aporocotylidae > Cardicola > Cardicola forsteri. The sequence continues at coordinate 140,891 of JAKXYG010001412.1, forward strand.
TTTGACGGTTTTACATATTCTATAAACAGCCAAGTTACGGTCTTTCAAAATCACAGGAACACTTTTGGATTGGATATGTGACTGTGACTAGGTAGTGACCTGTCCGCTCTTTATGAGATCTCCTTAAATGTCAGTTCTCGATCTTTTGCTTTTATTATTATTATTTTTATAAACGATTTGCCTTCTGTAATTTAGTCTAACATCCTGCTTTATGCTAAAGATGTTATGCTTTAAATTTTTAATCCTGAACCTCTACAGTAAGATATTTTTGACACTTATGACTGGTTAATAAAAAAATGCTGTTTTATTAAATTTGTCCTTGTGTAAGTATATCTCCTTTGGAAAAATTTTTGGCAACACATACAGTGTATCAATTTCAAGTGATTACGTTATTTCTACTGTACAATTTATAAAAAATCTATAAATTACTTTTTGGTTTACTTGGTTTCATGAGGCGTGTTCCGGACTGTCTTCGGCACATTATATTTGCATGGATTGCAGATATGAAACTGAGTTCCAGGAGTTGCAGGAAGCATCTTCCAGAATTGAGCACAGGAGTGATAAGTTAGACAAATTTTACATTTAGTTAGTGACAATCCCTCTTTGTCTACTAAAATTGAAGAGCTTGACACTAAAATAAACAAGGTTACTAATCTTATAACTATCTTGGTAGATACGGTCTCTAATTCTTTTTCGAAAACCGAGGAAGCCATCTCTTCTTTTTCCAAGCTATCCAACTCTGTAGCCAATGACATCTCTTCTCTCAAAACGTTAACCTCTGATATCAACTCCTCTTCTGCGGTGGCTAAATCCGTCCTTAAACTATCTCAAGAAGAGATTCTTGAGAGAGCCAAAAATTATGCTAATAGTATTAAACGTGAACGTAATCTTATAGTTAGGGGAGTCAGCTCTGACATAACCAATTATAAAGAATTTGTGTCAGATATAGTTAAAAAATGTCATCCTGAAGCAGATAACTTTTTAATAGGTAAATTATTATGTAGAGAGAAAACACACATCTCCTCCAATCCTTGTTTCTTGCTCCTCCTCTACTGACAAGGATATAGTTCTTAATAACTGGACTAATGTCAAATTTCAATTCAAAGGTATAAAAGTCACGAAAGATCTTCCCTTAGCTGAACGGTTAGCTAGACAATCCAAGCCCCTCATTCCTGCCCATCATGCCTTGCCTATAGTAAAACTCACCCCACTTAGACAGGAGATTGATATTGATTGTCAGGATTTTCGACAAGCATTCCGGAGTCATCCCCGCCCCCCAATCCTTTATCGACTAAGACAATGCTCCCCATTGCTGCCACACACACTTTTTTAAAAATTTACTTCACAAACAGTCTCAGCCTCTACAATAAATTAGATAAAATTTGGCAGATACTATCTTCTCCCTCTCCCCCTCATCTCCTTGGTATCACGGAATCCTGATTTACAGATGATGTTCTTGATTCTGAACTCTCTATGGATGGGTACTGTGTTGTACGACAGGATTCTAGGAGGGGTAAGCAAGGTAGTTGTCTTTTCTATGTAAAAAATGATTTAGCTTTTTTATTAATCTCTGTCTATCCAATTTCCCATAAAGCTGACTATGATTTTCTTCACTTAGCAGGTAGGTCTTCCACTTCTAAAACTCTATTTTCCCTGCTTTATCGCTCTCCTACGCTTACCCATTAATCTAATATAGCACTTATTGATGATATTAAACACATCCTCACCTTATTATATAAGCACTTTGTAATGATGGGCAATTTTAATTGCCCTTCTATAAATTGGGCCTTCCCGTCTGCCTCTAGTAATTTTTTTTACTCACATCTTCTGGAGCTTAGTGCTTCATATGGATTAAAACAACACGTGCGATTTCCCACTAGATATAGGATTGGTTATATCCTTCCTGTCTAGATCTCATTTTCTCTAACGAACCCGCTAACATCAATACGTTACCTTATCTACCTCCCCTTGGTAAGAGTGATCATATTATTTTGGCATTTGAAGTACACGTCCCATGCCATGTCCCTTCTACCTGTGATTCCAATCTTAAACCTATACCAGATTTTAGGAAAGCCGATTTTAGTGGTCTCAGGGTCTTTTTATCTAATATAAACTGGGAACATTTATATTCTAATGATGTTGACACATCTTACTCTTATTTCATGAATGTCTTAGAGGAGGGGTTAAATCATTTGTTCCTTTTTAGGATCCCAAAACACACTAACCCCAGACTTCCAAGGTATATATGTAAATTAATTCAAAAGAGGAATAAGGCTTTTATCTGTGGAAAACCTCTAAGCTTCCCTGTTTTCGGTACTCATATATTGACATCCGTAATGAAAGCAATAGGCTCATTAGAAGGCACAAAGCTAAATTACTTCATAAGCTTTTAAATAGAGCTATGCTTAATAAAAATCTATTATTTAAGTTCATTAAAAATAAGTGTAACTCCTCTAATTCTCAACCTAGCCTAAAAGATCAACATGGTTCCTTGCTTTCAGGACCTTCTACTTGTGATTTCTTTAGGAAATATTTTAACTCTGTCTTTCAATCTCCACAATCTATCAGGCACCATTACAGCTCAGAAATTCCGTCTATTCAGTTCCTAATAATTAAAACTTTTACAGTTTATAGTGGTCTCTATGTCTTGTGGAGCTGATGGGTTATATCCAAGGGTGTTGAAAGAATGTGCCGATATTCTTGCCCCTCACCTTGCCCATATTTTTAATTTTTTGATAACCATAGGGCAAATTTCCCCTATATGGAAGGTAGCCTTCATAAGACCTATTCACAAGTCTGGGTGTAGATTCAATCCTGATAGTTATAGACCTATCAGTATCCCTTCCTCTCCTAGCAAAATCATGGAAAGGTTTGTAAGATCTCATCTACTTGAACACCTTACCAGACTTAACATAGCTAATCCTGCGCAACATGGCTTTATGCCTAAAAAGTCGTGTTTAACTAATTTAATTACCTACACGAATAGCATTACTGATCTACTTGATAAACATAGGTTAGTGGATGCTATTTATTTCGATTTCGCAAAAGCTTTTGATAAGGTTTCGCATGAACTTCTCATCTCTAAGCTCATCCGTATAGGGATAGTGGACCCAATCTTAGCTTGGATTAGAGATTTTCTTTCAAATCGTACATTTAAGGTTAAGGTTGGATCTGATTATTCTACATCTTGTACTATCTCTTCTGGGGTACCACAAGGGTCAGTTTTAGGTCCTTTATTATTTATTCTCTTTATCAATGATTTGCCAACATTAGTTCATTCTAATATATTGCTTTATGCTGATGATGTAAAGATCTGGGGTACTAACCCAAATTTAATTCAAGCTGACATCACCAGTATATTTAATTGGTCAGTATCCAATCATCTTCCACTCAATAAGACTAAATGTAAGCACATATCATTCGGTAAATGTTCAGGCAGTGTTTTTCTCCTTAAATTCTCAGACTATCATTTCAGTAAAAGCAATCAAGGATCTTGGGGTCATTCTTGATTCTTCTCTCACATTCTCTGAAGATCATCATAAGGCCACCCAGAAGTGTTATAGACTAGTTAAGTGTTTTAGAAGAAATTTGGGGACCATTCCTCCTCAATGCCTTCGTTTACTTTATATGATATACTTAAGACCTCATCTAGAATACTGTGCCCAAGTCACAGCCCCAGTCCTTAAATCAGATGACTATAGACTTGAAAAGGTTCAAAGGGCAATTACCAGATTACCTCGCGGCTTCAAAAATCTATCCTACCCTCAAATAGGTTTTAGGGTTATAAACTTATTTAACTGCGATTTAGGCAGTATAGAAGTCAGATCTCCCATTTTGAAGGCTGGCATTTATAGATTTGATAAAATCCAAAAAATAGCCTTGACATTACCTAGGTCCCTCCACAAAAAAGCATACATAAATCGATTAAAATATCTAAAGTTAGTCCTTCTGCATAATAAAATACTCCAATACTAGTCTACTAATTTATTAGTACGGGTTAAAGTAATTTGGTTTTTGTTAATTTCCAGGACTTTTGGGAGAAATCTGCGTAAAATTTGGAAACATAGAGTACAAACGCGCCTTAGACAATGCCATTTTACACCTGGTTATTTCGGTAGATGATACAACCAATCAATGGAAAACGTTGCGTAAAAATGTTCCAATAAGAATAAGGTAAAATTTGTGGGAAACATGTGAGGAAACATGTGCACTTATGACTAGTGATAATGGGAAAAGTAACCAAAAGCGTCCTAAATATTTTTCTCAAAAGTAAAATAAAGAAAAATTAATTAATATACAATACGTTAATGCATTTTTGTTAATAAATGTAATATTCCAACTTTTTAATGTGTATAATTTTTAAAACTTTAGCACAACACAGTCACTGATAGTAACGTATATATGTAATAACTGACATAATTATTTATTTTTTATTTTATGTTTACTACTTTGAATGTTTTACGAGAAACATCTTTCAGCAGTGGACATTTTAGCGAATATAAGTATATATATATATATATATATATATATATATATATATATATATATATGATATAAGTATAAACAAGCAATAGTTTCTGTATGAAGTTGTAAAACATGAGAATTTTATGTACATAAACAGTAACAAAATTATTGAGATTGATGTTTTATCCATGCTTATTATTAAGTGAGATAGAAGATTGTATTTTACAAGTGACATCGTTTTATGTTACAATTGTAACTAGTGCACAGGATTGCAATGCAATTTGATGAAATTAATGGTAAGGTTAGTTTGCATGCAAACAGAGAATGCGTTAGAAATATAAGTAATTTAATGTCCTCTGTTTATGCAGAATATCTAAGAAAATTCAACACATGCTAACATGATGTACAATAATAAAACAAACATTGTCACACTACTTGTACATTTATTAATTGTAGTTGTATGTCAAATTAACTCGCTGTGTTATTAAGACATTTTTTTGATTTAACGAATGCAAAGTTTAAGTTAAATATATCATTAATTGAATTGAATTGCATTCCAATCCTATGTACTAGTTACAATTGTACCATAAAACAATGTAACTTGTAAAATACAATCTTTTGTCGCAATTCATAATAAGTATTGGTAAATCAAAAATTAAAATAATTTTATTACTGTTTATGCATATCTAATTATATTGTTTTCTAACTCCAAATAATTTAATACAGAAAACGTTCATTTTGTACTACAACAATGGCAGCATAGATAAATATAAAATTTTAAATTATTCCACATTTCTCATTCTAACAAAAATTCTGTAACTAAGAGCAGTGTGTGCAAGTAAAAGTAAATATTTATATACCGCTATTTTTCTTTTAGTAAATGTAGATAATTTTTTAATTTTATGTTCTTTAACATTTTTAGTTTGTAAGAAGCCTATACTATATTATAGACTGCTATGCTACGTTATAACTGAAAGTGAATACATTTAATAGTTGTAATTTTACACTTATAAAATTAATGATTCTTTATTTAGTTCTTAAAAAGAGTTCTTTCAATCGATTTTCATAAAAAAATATTTTACATTTTGGTTACTTTGTAGCGTTACTATTATTTAACTAATATTTTATAGATTATATTTTTTTGTAAATCTTATTTTAACATGTTTATATTTTAATATTTACAATTCTCAATTTTTGTCAATATTATATTTATTGTTTTACTGCACCGAAAGGTGCGATATACATTCTTTGGCGTGCCTTTAAAATATAACATGTGTAACTCTAAACATTTCTATATTTGTCCGTTTATTTTATTGTTTCTGTGCTGAATAATTGTATTGACTATTTTTAATTTTAATACATTTAGTATTAAAGTTTATGTTTTGATATAACAATTACAAAATACTTGATGATTTATGTTTTTTATATTAAGTCGAGAGTTAATGATTGATGTATTATTAAAATTTTTTATACTGTCAGTAGTCGACATTATCTATATTCCACTGCGGTATATAGCTTTTGCGTGTGAATTTAAAAAATCACATTAAGCATTTATTTAACTACGCTTTTATATCCAGCTACATTTTAAGTATAACCGAATAATATGAATGTTAGATTGAATATCGAAGTGAATTGAACACATACTAATATAATATATGGTAATAACATAAAAAACGTTTTAACCACACGTTGAGATAGAACTTTTTTATTGCTATTGTCAAAATAACTTGCATATACTATATCTGAAGCAAAAATTGCCAAATATTTTTATTGTTATGGCAGTTTCATGTTGTCAGGGCTTTCATATTTTAGGTTTAAACAACCGACCTTTATCTGCATCTGAGATGAAATCACTATAGTCAAAACACTATGTTGTTTGTTTTGAACCATATAACAATAATACACTTATCGATCCTAGTTCTGTGACATCAACTCAGTGTCAACAAATGATTGGTGCAATATATGTAAAGTATAAGCTATTCTCTCCATTGATTTAGTGATTTACATTCTATTTTATTGTAGTGTTATTTCAATGCATATACAATGAGTCAAAGAAGTTTTGGTAATAGAGTTATTTTATTTCACCATAAAACAAGGGTTAATTTTGTCAACTTAAAATACAAAATAAATTCGATTATACAGTTCTGGTCAAAATTTAAATGTATAGCAACTTTTATTACAATTTAATAAGAAATAAGAAATTACAAGTATTATTAACAAAAGCTGAATAAAAAACTCTTAGAATAAAAATAAAAATATGGTGTTAGAAATAGTAAATTGTACTATACAGAAATTGCACCTAATTAAAAACCAATATTATTTATAAAAACAATCCCTTATCTTAGTTAATAATTAGTACAACTTAAAAATTAAAAAAAATTTTTACTGCTTATGATGATGAAATTGTAGTATTTTGTAACGTGCAATAATTTAGTATAAAAAACATTCATTTTCTAAAAAGCAACAATTGTATAAACAAAAATACGATTTAAAATCATTATGTGTTCTTCGTCTTAAAATCTCTGTAATTAAAAACTGTGTATGTGTAAGTAAAAGTATACTTTATCTACTGTTTTTTTAGTAAATGCAAATAAATTATTGACTTTATAACACAGAATGGCAGTTTATAGTAAAAAAAATATTATTACATTAGTGTTCCTTCATCGATTTTAGTTCATCCTTTGCAATAGTTATAATGCATTTTCTTTCTGTTGTCAATATAACACCTAATTAATCGGAATATTGTCAACTATTTCTATGGATTAACTAAATAAAATGTGTAAAAACAGATATGAACCGAAATTTTTAAACAATAATGCTTTAATTTAATAATAATAGTAATAATAGTACTTTTATTACAGGTAGTGTGTAGCGGTGACAATCGACGAGAAAAATTCAAAATCAAAAATCAAAAATGTTATTTTATTTTATTACAAAAATTAACATTTAATTTTTGCTATTAATATTCTTTGAATATTGACATTTTTGTTTAAATGTGTCAACGGTGTATCTCGGTGGGAACGGCTATATATACAACCGTTCCCACTGTAAGATCTTACTGAGATCTCGGCCCAAATTTCCATTGATTTAAATTGGTACGGATAATTATTAACACCCTAGCTAATTTCAATCAAAAACGTTCTTGCGTTAACTAAATTATCGTTCTGCAATTTAAAATTACAAAATAATTCAAAATTACATAACAATACTGTTTACTAACTAGAAAAAACAGGACACAATATACTCACAGAACCACAGTCACATCAACAACAAACGTGATAAATTAAAATACAAAAAAGCGCTTTAAAATAAAATTCAAATAAAGTCAAAGTTGTTCAAATGTACAATAATATAAAAATTGTAATAAAAATATAAATTAATAATTATTTTAAATATTTTATTTCAACAGAAACACCAACACCGTCCATTTCCATTTCTCGGCCAGCTTCCATTTTTCATCTTGAATTTTGGTTTTCATCTCGCAGTCCGATCCTGAAAATTTTAGCAGTAAACCATTTTTTTCCTAAATTTTATTTCAATATACTAACTACCTTTTATCGTCAGTAAACAATAAAAAGATTATTTTTTACTGGCTGTTTGTGATTTCATTGACCTACCTACTAAAAATAAAGACATTCACATTGAAACTATTTCTATTGGTCGAAATTATAATCATAATTTTTTATGAATTTTAACTTTGTAACGTCTAGTATTTGCAGATTTTTCCATATCCAGTTTGCACTTAATAAATACATTGGAATCAATTAAAAATTTAGGAGTATTCTTTATTCTCTCCCCCAAATTTTATTTTTATTATAAGAGGGCTGCTCAAATAGGTTTTAAATTTGAAACATTTTTTGTACGTAATTTGGGACCTATTCTACAAATGCAAATGTTTACGTTTAATGTTTATGCTGTATGCCATACCGCACCTTGAATATTGTATACAGGTCACTGCTTCTATTCTAAAGGGCGTTATACAACGTTTAGAAAGTACAAAGGGTTTTAACTAATCTCCTTAGTAGCTTAAAAGGTAAACCTTATCATGACAAACTAAATTTTTTTTAATTATTCCCGTTGAGTGACAGAAGACCCCGAGATTATTTAATTTTAGTTCATTAGCTGTTAAAAACTAATCAACTGACTAATTATTTTAATATTTTGTTTAGTCATCAGAGAGGTCATCAGCATAAACTCAATAAACCTAAAAATTTGATTTGTCTCCGATCGCACCATTTTACCTACAGAAAGTATCTGCTTAGAACAAATTCCCTGAGTATATTCTTTTAGCCACAACCATAAATTTACTTAAATTACATTATAATAAATCTATTCTTCTAAATTTGTTTGTATTTGTATTATTATAATCAAAAAAATATATTAATACTTTTAAATATACTGAGAACTTAGGATCTAAAGTAATATTTCATTTCCTACATGCTTCAGTTTTATCTTAATTACCAATTTTCCAACCTCGCCCATACAATAAGACTATTTCTCCAAAACTAGCAAATTGTTATCAAACTACTATCAACTGTTAAGTTATACAGTACAAAAGGGGGTGATCTTTTGAATCTGTACGATACGCTGCGTGACGTGCGCTCAAAAGTTGCTTACTGTTTTCGCGCTTGCAATAGTGTTTCGTGTTTACGTGTTTTTTTTGAGTTACTTGCCTAGTTTTTTTGGGTATCGTTTTGTGTTTTTGTGCATAATTGTGCAATTTTTAATTGCCTATTTGTGTTCAAGCCCATTTGTATGTGTCGTGCTTAATCATTCATCGTTTTTACTCTTTAACCCGATTATCACACTGCTTTGCGTGTGATATTTTATTTTTATTACATTTTAGAAACTTTCGATCTATCAATGAAAGTTTCTCAAACAGCGGTTTGTGGCCGTCGCGGTTGTAGTAAGTCCGTAAAGACTGGTATGCTTTGTTCTAGGTGCAACACCTGGTTCCATGAAAACTGTACCGGTCTCTCGGAGTGTATTTACAACGAATTGGCAACTAGTGAGGTCGATTTTAATTGCATAAATTGTATTTGGAAATCTGACCCTTCCCTCGTCGCCCACCCCCGTGTTATCCCCAAGCCTGACCCTAAAACTGACACCAAACTAGACCTCATAATAGAGCTACTTAACGAAGTCAAACTCTGTAACACTAATATCAGCAAATCTGTCAAAGATTTATCCGAGTCTCAATCTACCCTACAGGTTCAATCCAACAAGCACTCAGATGAAATCTCCCAACTCAAAGTCTCAATTGCGGCCCTCCCATCCGCTCTTAAAAGAGTCTCTCCTTCTCCAGTCACCAAGGCTGCTCTCAGACTTTCACAGGAGAAAATTTTATCCGCAGCTAAACAATTTGCTGCAGATAAAAGAAGGGAAAATAATTTAATAGTTAGGGAATTCCCGACACTGCCACCAATTTCAAAAAGATTGTTTCAGAAATAATTAAGACGTGCCACCCCCAGCCTATTGATTTTAAGGCCACGCGCATGTCTTGTAAAAGGAAACTTCCTTTCCCCCCAATAATCGTCTCTTTCAAATCCTCCGACATTGCCTCTGAAATTCTCAGTAGTTGGACGGGTGTTAAGTCCCGTTTCCCGGATATCCGGGTGCATATAGATCATGCCAGTAGGGATAGGACTAATAAACCTCTAGTATTGCCTAGATCCGTTTGTCCGAAACTATCGGCTATTCCTTTAGTGCAACTAACTCCATTGACTTCAGATGAATGCCCCCAGGATTTTCCATCAACGCCCCGGAGCCAAGTCCATTTTCTCCATCGACTAAAAAGAATAGGACCCCTTCTTCCACCAATACCTCCCCCTAAAAGTATATTATACTAATGCTTGCAGTCTCTATAATAAACTCAGCGAGTTAAGTCTATTAGCTCTGACTGCTAAGCCGCATTTAATTGGCATTACTGAAACCTGGCTATCGGAAGATGTTCTCGATAACGAACTGCTAATCCAAGGCTATAGCATCATCCGGTCGGATTCAAAGCGATCTAGACGTGGCGGCTGCCTTTTTTATATTCACGATAGCCTAACCTATACCCTTCTACCTCCCTCAGCCTCTACTAACCTAGGCTTTGATCTCCTCTCTATCTCCATTTTTCTTTCATCTGGCGACCACGCTAGATTTTCTATCCTTTATAGACCCCCTTCCCTCTCTGAAGCCTCCAATTCTGCATTATTGCAAGAACTCCAGTCAGTTTGCAACTCCCCCATAAGTATCAAGTGTTGATGGGCGATTTTAATGCCCCTACCATCACTTGGGACACTCTGTCCAGTCAGGGTAACCCCTTTGACTCTAACTTTCTCCAATTCTGCATTGAGAATGCCCTTTTTCAAAAGGTTTCCTCTACCACTAGGCATAAAACGGGCTGTAGCTCTTCTTGCTTAGACTTAGTTCTCACCAATCTCCCTCATGTAATTGACTATGTCTCCACTCTGCCTCCATTAGGTAAGAGTGATCACTCCGTCTTGGCTTTTAAAGTCTATCTCCCTAATTCAGCCCACATCGCCAATCCTCGTTCAGCGCTTATTCCGGATTTCAGTAATGCTAACTTTGAAGGTTTAAGGAACTATTTTAAAGGTTTTGAATGGGTTTATTCCTTTACCGACGAGGTAGACAATTTCTGCGAATATTTCTCTAACACCATCAAGTCGGGAGCTAAACTTTTTGTCCCCCTCAGAGCGCCTTCCCGACCGTCGAATAAGATCCCGCAACGTTTTATTAGACTCATTAAACTCCGTAATCGCGAGTTTTATAAGTGGAAATCAACCAACCTCTCCTGTTTTTATTATCAATACCTCGATTTACGTAATAAATGTGCTTGCAGCCTTTCCAGGCTCAAACATCGCAGAATTAATAGCATCCTTAATAAAGCTAAGACAGATAAGAGTTTGGTATTCAAATTCATTAAGAATAAACGAGGGAACCCAAATTCTCTTCCACAACTTAAGGATTCTCACGGGTCTCCTCTTCCCTTGCCTGAAGTCTGTAACACCTTCAGCCAATACTTTCAATCCGTCTTCAATACGGATTTCGTTGGTAACCCTACCACTAGTCCCTCTCTTTATCCAGTTCTCCCCTCATCACCCCGGAGATTGTCCGCAATCTCCTTCTCAAATTAAAATCTTCCTCTAGAGGCTCAGATGAAATATACCTGAAAGTCCTCAGAGAATGTGCTGCTGAGACAGCTCCTGCTCTTTCGTATTTGTTTAACCTTTCCCTAAAACAAGGCAAGGTCCCTACAGTTTGGAAATTAGCTTATATAAGGCCGATCCACAAAGCTGGATGTACATTTAAGGCTGAGAGCTACAGACCTATTAGCATCTTGTCTGCTCCCAGTAAAATTATAGAAAAAATAATTAAGTCTAACCTAATAAATTTTATAGTCGACAATAACCTCATTAACCCTGTTCAGCATGGATTTATGCCCTCTAAATCCTGCCTCACTAATCTACTAACATTTACCAATAGTATCACTAGAATGCTGGAGTACTCTCATTCGATTGATGTCATCTACTTTGATTTTTGCAAAGCATTTGATAAAGTACCCCACTCGGCATTATTGAATAAATTGAGAGCCTTTGGGATTAGCCCGCTTCTCCTCGATTGGATAACGGACTTTCTCTCCAATCGGCAACTAAGTGTAAGATTAGGTGATATTACTTCCGCTGCAGTAAACATTACCTCAGGTGTCCCTCAAGGATCCGTTCTTGGTCCTTTATTATTTATTATTTATATCAATGACCTACCTGCTGTTGTTCGTTCTGACATCTTGTTATATGCTGATGATGTCAAGATTTGGAATACCAACCCTGAACAACTTCAACTAGATATTTTAAGTATCTACAATTGGTCCATAGCAAATGCGCTTCCTCTGAATTTTTCAAAGTGTAAACACTTCAGGCAATATATTTAGAGCGCCAGATTCTTCTCCCATCACTCGAGTTAATTTAATCAAGGATCTAGGGGTTACATTTAATCAATCCCTAAACTTTTCAACGCATCACAGGATAGCAGCCTCCAAGGGGTTCCAACTCACCACGTTCTTTAAACGTAATTTCGGGAACGTCCCGGTGAGTTGTACACGGTTACTCTACCAACTTTACATTAGACCCCATTTAAAATATTGTATCCAAGTTACATCCCCCTACCTAAAAGCGGATATTAAGATTTTAGATAAAGTACAGCGTAGGTTCACAAAGACCTCTAGGCAGCTCAAGAACGTAAGCTATACAAACCGATTAAAATCTCTCAAGTTCTTTCCATTGCAAGATAGGAGGCTCCGGGGCGATCTCATCTTAGTTTATAAATTATTAAGGTCAGATGGTGCCGAACTCCCTTTTTTATACCCGCGAATGATTCTCGAAGGGGGCACCCTTTTTAAGTTATCCAAACCCAGAGTAAGATCCCGGTTACGTTTAAACCATTTCTCGTATAGGGTTATTTCCACGTGGAATCTTCTACCTAGCCATATTGTTTCAGCTCCTTCCATCGACTCCTTCAAATCAGCATATGACAACTATTTTCTCCATGAATATATTTAATTTCATAATTCTGTTTTTACAGCTTTATTATATTTATATACATAATCTTTGAGATTTATTTTGTCAATATTTGATATTTTGAACCGAGTACAAAAAGGAGTTTCCTCCTACATAACTCGTGATTTTACCTGATTACCTGATATACTCCACCTACCTCAAAGAATGCACGGATAGTTTAGCCTTTTATCTAACCAATACCATTATTATTAATATAATAATTTTTTTATTTAATTAACTAAAAATTTTATATGCATATTAAAAATAAATTAAAAAATATTCCTTTTGTTTAAACGAAGTATTAAACATGAATTTTGCAAATACATATTTAATTGATAATTAAATTTATTAGGATGAATACGAATCATGTTTACATTATTTTATTTTTGTTTCTGTGTTGTAAGTTTGTAATTTTTTAAACTAATAAATGTTTTTACATTACAAAATAATTAAAATATTGCAGTTGTCGGAATAATATTTTGTCGGATTTTTGTTGATTTGACAATTTTATCATTATGTTACACAATTTATATAAGCGATTGCTTTTGATTGATTTTTAAAATATTATTTATATAATGTTAATTTATATTATTGTTTTAAGATTAAAAATGAAAATGTTTTAGGAAGCAGACATCTATGTATATAAGAATATATATATATATATATATATATATATATATATAATAAAAGTTAGATTTTGAACATTATAAAAGTTTCCATTAAGATAAATATACAAATTTCCTGCTTATTTGTTTTGATAGTTAATTTTCTTTTTGTAGTAAATAAGTATTTAAATCTATTAAGTTGTTAGAAAAATGTTTCTTTAAAATATTTATAAAGTAATTCAATAATTAATTTTAGAATTATTTAATATTTCCGTTCTGCATTATATTTGCTTTCTTATTACAAAAGTTTTTAGTTCCATTAAATATTTATTTATATCTACTGATATATTGTGTTGTGGTTAACATAATTGTGAAATATTCAGGCTTAATTAAAAAGTAACCATTGTTTTAACTATAAATATAGTTTATTTTAAATATTTACAATTTTTTGTTAAATGTTTGTTAAATTAGCAAACGGGATTTATACGTTTTAAATATAACTGAACATGTTTAATATAAATATTAGGTAATATAAACGTATAATTTTTGAATATTTATAATTTTGTTACATATATTTAACTGTTTTGAAAGTATTATTTTTTAATTAATGAGCTGTACACTAAGAAACGTTTAAATTATATCACAAAATATTAATTTAATTTAATTTATTTGATTGAATGTTACACGTTGATTTTTTACAAGGAATATTTTTCAGCAAGTGGGCACTTAGGGAATCCGAACAGGTGCCCGCATTTAGTGCCGATGGTGGTACTCAAACCCAACGATGTATCACTAAACTGGCACGGTATTTGGGTTTATTTTTTTATGCAATTAAGTTGGTTGTACAATTAGTCAAAGTTGTTTAAGTAAACTTAAAGTTATGCAAAATGTCATTTTATAAAATATTTGTTTGAACTTTTAAGCTAAAGTGCAACTACTTGCGTTAAAATAGCTATTGACTTATTGAAGGTCTTAATCAATATTGTGGTTTATTTCGGTTGAGTTAAATTAGGTTTATTACTTTTGGCACCAAAATTTAATTGAGAACAACATGTAAATCTTCTAAATGTTTTTTGAAGTTTACTGACATTCAATTTGTAACTAGTTTTTTTGGTTATTTTTAACAGTAATATATTATTAAAACAAGATTAAAGCACTACACTTGGGTTTTGTTCTTTATCAGTTATTATTATGGTTATTGATTAGATTCTTTAGTAGAATTAATTTTTAACTTATAAAAATAGGTACAATTATAAAATACATATTTAACAGTAACTAAATAACTATTAAAAAATTTAATGTTTGATACAGATTCAAACAAAATTTACCAATATTTATATACAAATACTTTATGAACATTTTAAATAAAAGGAATGTCCTTTGGCTGAAAACGGACTACAGTAAACATATATGTGAAAGTCCATATACACCAAATTTATTTGATAAAATCTCATTAAAATAACTTGTTGTACAATAATTTATTTAAAGCACATTAAAATCATTTGATTATTTGTTTAATAGTTGTTTGTACTGTAAAATTTTACAAAATGTATTTGTTTTAATGGATGTTTAATTTAAATTTTTACATTACTATTAAATGTTGTATGACAAAATGTTTTCTCAAATTGTGTAGTTATATGTAGTTATTTTTAAATATGCATGAGCATGCACTTTATAATGAATGTTTTCTTGTGTTTTTCCAATTGTTTAGTTTATTCAGCTGTGGGATTTCAGTATATTGAAACTCCCATCGTAGATGCCAAATGGTCCTGGAAATTGATTTGTAATGTTGCTTTGCTCAGAGTTTGTTATTATTTAAACGGTTTAATTTACTCATTGTGTCTATTTAGAACATCAATTCTACTGAGTCGAAATTGACCGAAATCGATTTAATAAATGAAAAATTATTAATTTTGGATACAACCAATACCTCTTTTGTGCTGCATTTTAGTTTTGCCGAAACTTTGTTTAAATCACTCGACCTAAAAATATTGGTTGAACGTAATGATAGCTATTTTTCGTGGACTAACATGAGTTTCTCAATTGAGTTGACGTCTGGTTCAAGTAGGCGTTACATTTAAAATTTTTTTTCTAGAAGTTGACGTGGTTACAGATTCTTTTGATAAATTTTACACTCAAGTTGAAGAAGTGTATGCCTGTGAATCAATTATTCCTATTGAATTTGATCGTAATGTGACTCTGCAATTGAGAAATATGACCTTTCAGGCATTTAAAGTTGAAGAGGAAGCATCTTTATCACCTCGTAAGATGGTTTCATTAATCAGTATTATTTTCTAAAGGTACAAAAGAAGTGTGTCCTAGAGATTTTCGAAGCAATGTTCCCATTGCGTTGCTTACAGGATTGTCACTTGTTTTTGTTATAACAGTCATAACAGTAACTATTGGGATTAATATTTATATAACTCATAAGAAGAAACAAAAATAAGCAATTCCAATCACTCCCTTCCTAAAGTATTTTAATTTTAACTAACTACAAGTACTATTTTTACTTTGTAATCAAACACTTTATTTTGATTTAATATTTTGTATAAAATGGCTAGTATTTTATATATTTTAAAAAAAAGAACGTTTAGATAAATTATTTTTTGAATACATATACTTTTTATCGCTGTTCTTATTGTTGTATTTTGGTTTGTAATGTTTATCGAAAAGTTTATCAATGTCGTAATTTAATTTTGATTTTTTAATTACAACTTGATTTCACTTTTAATTAGCATGCACCATTGAATGTAATTTTGTTTTGAACGCTCATTTTTTGTTATTTATTTTGGTTGTTTCTATGCATGTGGTTTGATTTAATGCATATTTGTTGTTTGAAGCATGCGAAGCACGTGATGATGCATGTGTAACGTACTCATTTATATGCTTTCGTTTGTATTGGGACACCAATGCAATTAGTAAATGTTAGCTGGAAGAAAAACACTGGTTTTTAAAAACATTTGCTCATTGAATATGTCTACTTGTTGTCTGATGTGCCTATAGAAATGAAACGACTTAAACTAAACTAAATAATAGGAGCTATAGTTACAGTAAAACGTGTCTATAGTTAAACAGTTAAATTTTTATTTATCTAAATTACACTTTCTAATAATTTTATAAATTATTTTTACAAAAATTGGTTGCATCCTCTTTGTGCTTGCTGTGTATAATTTTTTGTTTATTTTACATTGTAATTTTTTGTCAATATATAATAATAACGACCTCTAGTGTCGTCTTGAAACAATAAATTAACATGTAATGAAACGATTTCGAATTAAACAAAATTGTAAGACTTAAAACTCCAAATTGTTTTAAAAATATTTTAAATATTTTAAATAAAAACTTAATTTATTTTAATTTTAAACAGTTTACCTTAAAAAACAATTTATTAAAGATTATTATTTTTTAAATCAATTAAATTTTCAAAAACATTCAAAAATATGTTTGAGTTAATTACAACGTACATGTTTTTATCATCTCTATATTATTTTTTTATCTGTTCTTTCAATAAAAAATATTTACAAGTAGAATTAACTTTTTTGAATTTATTATTGTGCTGGGGTTGTCGAATTGGTACAGCACTCGACTCGAACCTGGGTGGGCATACATTTTATTCCCACCACCTGCACTAAATGCAGGTTTACGTTCGGTTTGGCTAAAATGTCTACTGCTGAAAGATATTTACTGTAAAACATTTAAACTAGTAAAAAATGCACATATATGCAAATAGTTTACACACTTTAAGAAAGACTCAGAAAATTAAATTACAGTTGTAAGTAAAACCAATCTAGAACTCTACACTAAAAATACATGATCAAGGGTGATTAACTACAATAATAATTTCTTTTGCTTAGGTAGACTTGCAAATCATACACTTTGCACAAAACAAAAACTTGCGAACATTTACATATGGTATATATATATATATATATATATATAATAAAACTATATCCAAAGTTACAGTCAATTTACCCATTAACTAATAAAATAACTGTTATTAACTGCCAAACACTGACATTAGTCAATAAAAATTAACCAATTTTTATTAGCTTTTAAAAGGCGACCAGCACCTGCGATTATTCTGATTGTTTTCTTTAATTATTTTGTTTGTTTATTACTATATTAACGGCTTTCGTGTATAACACTAATTGTGCCTAATTTGAGTATCTTTTGACACAAACATTTTAAATAGTCACATAAAACTTAGCAATTATTATTATTATTATTATTATTACCATGCGCATCCAAATTCTAGTTCAGCGTTATACTACTAGATCAACTCGGTATAATAGCGCGTTGTGGAAAAGACCGGTTCACCAAAGTGATAATTTAAGAAAAATCTTACTTTATGCACAACACACAAATATTTTAACAAATTTCAGTCATTTAAAATTCATAAGAATTTAACCTATTGTTTTTAAATATCAAAATACTCATTTTATTGCTTTAGGTAAAGTACTGGAGGCTTATTTCTGACAATCCTTTTGATTTAAAATGCATTTATGCCCATTTTCTCATTTTTTTAACAATAACAAAAGTAGGGTCACTAGTTGGACGCTTATGATCTTTCCTATTCTGAACACGGGAATGTTGCCACTATTATTTTTTAGTTGGATGACTTGTAGGCAAAACCAATAACAGTAAACATTTATCGAAAAATTTATAATTAAAAGCAGAAATTTATCTAGGAGTAAAAAATGTTTATCGATTGAACATACGACTCAATTCCTCTCACCAGTTCTTTGTTGTTTAAAATGTATAAAAGCTAGGTTAAGGTCATAAATGATAAAACCTTTTTAATAAACAAAATTGGGAAAACGTGTTTCTTTTGTTAATAACAATTTAAATTTAAATAAAATTGCAATTGTTGTGTAATTTGTTTAAAAATACCTTGATATTTTAAAAGAGCGCCAAAATACTTTCATTTGTGATCTACTTTAACTTTCTAAAATGCAACACTACAGGAAAACTTAGAATAAAATATTGTTAACTAAATTGGAATACATTCAAGTACAGTCTGTGATTAAATGACTAGGTTATTGTTTGATTCTAATATTGATTACTGACACCGCCAAATGGAAATTAATCTAATGAAAGAAAACTTTATTGTGCTTAGTGTATGTGAGTTTTAAATAAAAAGCGGAGTTCAGTTCTAACAAAATGATGCAACCATAGGCCCAAAATATGGAAAAGGATTTTGCATATACATATACCTACTTAAGAAAGGAGTTAGGTTTTAAAATATTAGATAACAAAGTCAATGCTTATTAACATTGATACCTTGAATAATATTTCGTCAATCAAATAAAAACCTTGTTAGCCATTTAGAATCTTCTTTGAATTGACAATTAATTGGTACATTTTATAAACAATCAGTAATAAATTTGAATTTAATTCAGCACAATTTTATTACAAGTACTTTTTGTTGGAAATATTGTAAATTTAAATTTTGACAATTGTACTCCAAAATTCACATTAAATAAAGAAAATAAAACATTAAAATAAGTCTGGAGTAATTACTTTAAAAAAAATTTCATTAAAATTTGTTTTAAGATTTGCTTAAAATGGTGAATATAGAGGGTATATGTATAGTATGTATAGAATTTGCATTGTTAAATTTATCGAATAATAAATGTACTTTATTTAAACTGATTAAAAACATTTTTAATTTGTTTCATCCTTGCTAGGAATTATCACTAGTGAACACCTTTCAACTTATTCACGAATTTGTAAATATGCTTGTCTAAGTTTTAATCTAAACTTTTATCCACTAGGAAAATTAATAATTACCTTGTAAATTAATTATTTATTATTATTTTAATAACAATATTGTTCGATTAAATTGTACCTTACAGTTTTGATATTGAAGTTTCTGCATATCGAAGATTGAGCCTTAGTTCAACTTTTAGACTCAATACTGTTATCGGAATCGTGCTAATTTCAATTCTTTGCCGTAGTTTAATCAAATAGCGTCACTTTGTTGTTAATCTAGCATTATATTTTTGGAGAAACCATGTTTCTAACCTTGCGTTGTAACCCTCCACCCTCCTCAAGCGGACTATTGAACCCAATTAATCCTAATTAGGCCAGTGACTCCAAGTCATATGCGTTACTATCGCCAACACCAAGTATATAACTCACTTCTTTAGGTATCTAATGTAAGTCCTGACATGCTGATTAGAGTTCATTGATTTATACGACATGGCAGTGCCAAGTGTTGTTAGAACGCTAGACTCGAAAATAAATGGATATGGATTTGAGTACAATCATTGGCACCAAAAACTGGTCCTCGTTTAAATCTTCACAAAATGCTTATTTAAAAATGCGTTTTCAGTTAAATATTCAAAAAGCTAAGTAAAAAATAACTGATTTTTAGTGTGTATTTGTTTAGAAAATTTATACAATAATTATTACACAAAAATAATTAGTATTTGCTTACTAAATTATGTATATATATATATATATATATATACAACAAGACTAAGTATGTGATACTGCCACGTGTACAAAATGTTTATTTAAACAAATAATAAAATAAATTTATTTTAGATGTCAAACAAAGTTTCCAAATGTAACTCAATAACTTCGAGTGTATGAACTTTGTAAATGTCCTTTTCAAATTATGTCTAACAAAAATATGTTTTGAAAATTTTAATATATATATACATATATATATATATATATATATATATATATATATATATATATATATATATATATATATATATATATATATATATATATATATATAATATTCAAAATGTTTAGTTTGTATTTTATAAATAAATTTTAGAAACATTTTGGTTTCGTTTAAAGTTTACACCTTATGATGCATTTCATATTCACAACAAACAACTTTGTTAACTTTCTGGACAGTTAAAACGGAAAGTCATAAAACATGAAAATTAACCGTATTTACTCCTTTCCGTTTAGTATTTCTGCATTAATTGTGTATTACAATAATTTTTCAATCACAGACGTAATTTTATCTATTTCAGTTCACTTTGGTTTACACTCTCTCGTTGTGTTGGGTTTTTACATTTTTCAACAAGTGGAAATTTAGTAAAGCCGAACAAAAGCCCGTATTTAGTTTCGGATGTGGAATTCGAACACACGCCCAAAACTCAACTAACTCAGCCATCGTGGAATGTTGCATTTTTTTTATTACAAAACCCTTTTGCTTTTACAAAAATGAGCATGGGGCAATAAAACAGCAATTACAGCAAAAAGTAATAACAACAACAAACTCTCGTAATTCAAATTGAACATGAGACAACAAAATGTTTCCATATGTTTGAACATTCTGCCAAACGTTTTGCTTGATTATTGATGCGTACAAACGAAGTTTTGTCTTCAGGCAAATGGAAGAACATGACCATATTGATTTGAGTCTATTGAAGACTGACATTGCCTTTCCAAGTCTGGCTTTAACATCAATTTCGGTTTTTCCGTCTTTAACAATGATGCTTCCGAGATATGTAAAGGAATCAACAGTACCAATATTTTGTTCACTAATTTTGATGGGCAAATCATTGTTTGACTTGGTGCACAACACTTTAGTCTTTGAACAATTAATCCGAAGCCAATACGAGAACTGATATCACTGAGACGTGTTGTCATATTTTGCATCATTTCTGGAGTTTCACTGAGTAGACTAATATCATCTGCAAAATCCAAATCTGTTAATCTGCCTTGGTTCCATTTGATACCATAAGAAAAATTATTCATAGATCGAGTCATAATAAAATCAATTACCAGAAGAAACAAAAACGGTGACAAAATACATCTATGACGTACTCCCGTGATAATTTCAAACATAGCAGTATGATCACTTTTTGTTCGAACACAGCAACTTGAATTTTGATATAGCGAACGCATAATATTTACATATTTCAACGGTATTCCATAAAACTTAACGATTTTCCACAAAGATTCTCGATCAACACTGTCAAAAGCTTTCATAAAACTAATAAAATTGATTGTTAGTGATTGCTGAAATTTTTGATTTTGCTCAAAAATGTAGTCAATCTCGTTTGTTGTTTTTCCGTCTGGAAAATCCCACGTTGTCTTGTGTATATTTTTGTGAGCAAAAAAAGTGTTGCCAACACTCATTCCACAATGACTGTTTAGCGTCAACAACCTATAATCATTATCATTTATGCTATCAGCATAGCCATGTGGTCCAACATTTGAGAAATACCCAGATTTGTCTTTGTTCAATTTCGCATTGAAATCACCGATTAATATTTTAATGTCTCTTCTTGGAACATTATCCAACAAACTTTGTAATTGATTATAAAAGATATCTTTTGGTTCTCCTCAGTAGCCTCAGTAGGGGATAGACTTGCACAATTGTTACTTTTGCAAATGTGGTGTTGAATCTAGCTGAAATGATACGGTCGCTCACAGGTTTCCATCCAATCATTGCTTTAACAGCATTTTTACTCAACATAATACCAACTCCATTAATATGATGTTCTTCATGTCCAGAATATAAAATTGATGTATCTCCACTCTTGAAATGATCTTGGCCTTCCATCGCATTTCGCTAATACCCAAAATATCTAAGTTGTACTTTTTCATTTCTCGAAAGAATTATTCTAGCTGTCCAGTACGAAAAAGTGTGCGCACATTCCATGTCCCAACACTGGATAAAGTTTTGGCATTGAAGATTCTGCAAATCAAAGATTGAGCTTCTTTTCGGCTTTCACTCAATCCTGTCATTTGTGTAACTCTGTCATCCAAATACGTGCGATCACTTCTTTGCCGCTGTTTGCCGGAATGGCGTCCTCTTATTGTTTCTGTAGCAGCATAAATTTTTACAGAGACCAAGTTGCTAACCTTGCGCTCAAACCCTCCTCCTTTATCCAGGCTTGGGACTAGCTAGATTGAATCATTTCTAATCCAAACTAGGCGGAGTTGGAATGCTGCATAGACTATTAAATTCTAATCAACACGTCAGGATATATATGAGGGACTAGCGAAATAAAACTTTTGTTTGCTAGCTCTCTTGCATATGTTATTCCTATAATCTAATCTTATTTTGTAAACACAAACTTGGAATCTTACTCCAGCAGCGTGTTAACCTTACGATAAATAAATAAACTTGTTTCAGTTATTACAATAATATATTCAATATTGATTTTATCATTATAACCATTCTGGATATTTTGTAAAATAAATTACACGCTTTCAAAGTGCGTAAAATATATTGCACTATTTGTTAACTAATTTGTTTTTTTTCCGTTTTTCTATTTTATTTTGTTTTTGTCATGCTTGTTTATCGAATATTTATAGTTAAATAACTTATTGATTTTTAATAATAAAATTATAATAATTGTCATTGTTACAAATATTGAATATTTGATTGCGCATCAAAAAACCGAATCATATTTAACACACTTATAGCGCATAAATTTTCGTAAAAATATACGGATAAACTGACTACAATAAGGAAAAGGCACAAACTGATGGTATATCTTGTTAAACTTTGTGATAGTAAAGTATGTAGACAAAAAATAACTTTGTGGTATTTTTAGTTTGGTAAGAAGTAACTTTGTTTTATTTTTTAACAAAACAATACATAACCTAAGTCAAAAAAAAGTTTACAGTTGGGATTCAAATATGAACTTAAAATTAAATCCTAACTGTAAATATTATATATAAACTTAATATGACTGTGACTAACGAAAATATACGAAATAAAGTTATCTCATAGTTTAAGTTTTCCAATATATTTTATTCAATTATAAAAGTAATCCAATGATTTAAACTTATAATAATAATAATAATAATAATATATGTACATTACCTTGCAATTTAAAAAATTAGTTTAAATAAATAATTGATCAAACAGGATAGACTAATACTTTAGTTGAAATTCCATCTGGATTATGGATAAAAACACGCGTGACAATTTAACTAAGAACAATTGTCTTTATTTGGTAAAAATGTGCTTTTTAAAATGTGTAATAATTAAACAGCACTTATATTTATAAACTAAATTAGGTATTCGCTAAAGTGTTTTTGTAAAATATTTTACAAACAAATATGTGGAATATATATACCTCGAAGTATAAAAAGTTTATGTACAATTTACACTTCCTGTTCAGAAATAAATTATACTGAAAATGTAAATGTTTATTTTAATTTTAAACAAGTTTTTAAATTTATAAATTTTATAATTAAATGGTGTAAATAGATGTTGATTGATTATTCATTTGTTAATATCTTCATTTTATTTGTGTAATACGTACTAAAGTAAAATGAAATGGTTTATTAGTTATGATGATAATAATAATAATAATAATAATAATAATAATAATAATAATAATAATAATAATAATAATAATAATAATAATAATAATAATAATAATAATAATAATAATAATAATAATAATAATAATAATAATAATAATAATAATAATAATAATAATAATAATAATAATGATGATGATGATGATGATGATGATGATGATAATGATTATAATTATTATTATTATTATTATTATTATTATTATTATTATTATTATTATTATTATTATTATTATTATTATTATTATTATTATTAATTATGATAGAATTAACATTTAACAGATTTATAGCGTACTCTTTAAAAAAACGATGGTAAATGTAGCTTGTTTGTAGCTAATCAGAAAACAATACCCATACTTTCATCTTTGGTTTGAAAATAAAAATCATGTAGTATAAATTAGTTGGAACCTATTTTAATAATTTTTTGTTATTAATGCTGCCAAAACTATTTTAAACTTAATATTTGTTAAAGATCATTATAAAATTAGGTACAGAATTTTATCGACATAAAATGAATCTGTAATTACTTAAGATAGTACAAAAATAGGTACATCATTCAATTTTACATTTAATGCTGGACTTTAACGTGACAAAAATGCTTTAATACAACTTTGATGTTCTTAAATAGTGTCACAAAAGGGAATTATAGTGCATTAATTTTAACAGTAACTCGTTTAACTAGATTAAGTGATTTTTATTTTTAAATTATAGCTTAGTCCGTTTGAAAAAAGACTATTTGTTACTAAAATACATTTAAGTTATAATATAAATGTCAAATTACTACGAGTTCTATTTCGAAGATTTGTTTTATGTTTGAAACTGGATAGCATGTTTACAAACATATGTTTATAAACATATGGCAGTATAAAACGGTTTCACTCCAAATTATTTAAATAAAATCGATAAATAATAAGTGAAATTTCAAATTTTGTTTTTTGATAAGTAGAAATGGGATCTAACCTAGTGAGGGTTTGCATTCAGTGCTATAAAAAGGATTCAACTCCAACCAGGGTACACAGATCTAACAATAGCAGTTGATATTATTGTAATATAAATATGATCACTTTAAAAATACAAGGCAACAAGTTGATTTACATAAACGCCACTTAAATTAATTTACAACACTTTTATTTTCTATCAGTTGATTTATTTTTTCCAGAACATGTTTCATTTGTTTGCTGTGGAAAATACAGACATTTTTATGTTCCCATAAAAATTAAAGTTTTTATTTATCAAAGATTGACGATTTATTTAGGCATCGCTTAACGTCATCTAAAAACAAAAATAATTTGCGTATAATTCCATATCTACTATAATATTAGTTCATTTTTATCAAGGCGTTTATGTCATGTATTGAACAATTTTACCATAATAAGTACTTATTAAAAAAATTGGTAAGTAGTAAATTTTTTAAATTTTAATTACATTCTCAACAATTATATAAACAGTTTTTAAAATATATAAATAGCATAGTAGTGTGTTCATTTGCTTTTTTTAATAAATAACACGAACTAACACGTAATATTATTTTGGATTTTAACATGTGAATAGGTTTGGCAGCTCTACAATCGTCCAATCTAATTGATTCAAATTTTCACACCATCTATTCAAATTTGTCAACGTGCGATACATGGCGCGGAAATCTAAATCAAACCACTACATTGAATCGAATTGTACGAATTTGTGAAAACGATTTGAACAAGTTGTGTTGTCTGTTAGAATTTAGCGGTTATTTTACACTGATTTATCAAGATCGCGCAGGACAAGTAAGTGATAAGTTGGTTTTTATTTTATCTATGTGTTGTCACATAATTTCTGATATACAAAGGTACTTGGCGTAGAGTAATTATGATTTCTTTAGAATTAGATAAAGACTTGAAACACGTGATAATTTAAAACTAATCATACCTGAGACGTTATCAGGTTAATTTTTTATAAAATTTTAAACTATAAACTTATACCGGGACTGTTTGGTGGTATATCGCACGACTAGCACCACAAGCACTAAATGCTGGTCTACGTTCGGTTTCTTTATAAATATCTATTTTTTGAAAGATTTTTTCCGTAAACCATTTAAAGTAGTGAAAATAAAAAACTTGTTTAATATATTTTTAAAAATGTATTAGATCATTTGACAGTATTCTAAAATTTGCTTGTTTTATACCTTAAGTTAGAAAAGTACTTTTTACAGGTAATGCATTATGAACATTTAGTCAGTTGTATGTAAATACACAAACTATATATATATATATATATATATACTGTGAATAATAAAAATGGAGTTTAGGTGCCATTTTAATAGAAGCACAAATAAATCGAAAACTAATAAACACAATTTGGCACAAATACCAAAGCACAGTGTAACATAAATCAATAAAAAGTTACTTTTCATATTCACCAATAATGTAATGTTTTTCGATAAAGCATATATTGAAAGCTCAGTTGTTATTTTGTGTAAAAAAAATATTACAATTTTTCTTTTTAAAGTCGGTGATTTAAAGCTCATATGCAAAACATAAAAAATATTTTTAAAAATTAACTAATGCAGATTAGTGGTTGATATAAATGCTATCAAAGTTATTTACTGCGCTGATGATAATATGGACTGCGAAGCACAATTTATTACTACATTGAAATTATACTATAGATGTATATACATTGATACTAAAAATAATTCAAACTTTTATCGTTCATGCCGATACTTCAACATTATTCAGTACCGATTTTTGGAAAATGCATTTATCAATTTCGACCAGGTTTAAGTTGCATGAAACCATCTGTTCCACTACTTATATATATATATATATATATGTTTAAGTGATGTAAGGAAAGTCAATCAATTTCAATATGCTAATTTTGACAGCTCCTATTTTAGCCCCTGTAGATGCTTTACAGGATAAAATGTAGAAAATAGAGATTTTGCAAAATAATAACTAGGACTTTAATTTAGTGCCGGTGGCGAAACTCAAAACTAGAACTACCCATCTACAAGTCCAGTGCCTTAAACAATTCTATCAGTTGTTTATGCTTAGACTGAATGCAAAGACGGGTGTTTAAATTTTACATCTTCCAGCCTGGAAATAAGAGTTCTCTCTATTAACATAATTCGCAACACATATATGTAATTTTTATTAATATTTACTCGAAAAAAATAACCCTTAATTGTAAATGTTAATGTTAATTATAAAGAATTATGTTTTCTAAATATTTTTATTTAATTCAAAATATTTGTCCTACCACTAAGCTCATAATTGATAAACGCAAAAATGATGTGCAACAACTAATCACATAGCATTTGCTTTATTGACAGCAGTTACTGATTGTTTCTTTCTTGAGTTACTAAAAAATGTATTCTTTTTTATAATTAACTATTTTAAAAGCAAAAAATAGTTTTCAAAATAATAACTTAACAGTTATTGTTGTTTGATTAAAAATTACGGATCTGTTGTATTTTGCAAAATTATTCATTTTTACAGTTGCTTTTGTTAAAATTAGTTAGCTAGTTTCAGTCTTTTGCTTTCCTCCACAACCTTAGGAATTTATTTTTATACTGTCAATATTTTTTAATTTAAGAATTAAAATATTATTCTATAAAAATTTAGATACATTGATAAATGATTTAATGAGTAGAAACAGCACTAATAAATATTTTAAAACTTTATCTTTTTCAAATAGCCACTAGAAAATAGTTTAAAAAATATTTTACGAAAATGTGCTTCAGTGTAGAAAGGATCTTCAGTAAATTGGAAACGTCTACAGCTTATTTGATGCCGTCTTGAAAACAAATAACTTAAATTTATCTAAAATTAAAAAATTAAAAACAAATATTTAATTTCATTATTACAAAAATATAAGAAGTATTTTCGGTATGTAAAATGATTCAAAAATTATAATAGTACAAATGTTTTTGTAACAAGTTTTTTAACGATCTAAGATTATATGTTTTCAGGATTTGAGACAGTGGACGTTAATGGTACTATAAACACACGTATTGTGCTAAGTGACAAAATCATTTAAAACATTTAAATTGCTATTACTCACAATGCAAAAATGTTTATTCATACGTTTTGTCAATACAACAAAAATTAACATTTTAACATTTTAAAACACTGTTATATTTAGAAACAAATTTATTACACATCTAAAAATGTATTTATTAAGTAATTTTAATTTTAAAAATTTCTACTATATCGCTTTGTATCCCATATATTTATTATCACAAACCTTTGTTGAAAATATATATTAAATAAAAGCTTTGAAAATTCTGGACAGTAACGTGAATGTAATGTAACATTTTTATTAGATAAAGCATTTAGTAAATACGTAGGAAATTATTTTAAAAGCGTTATTTTTAACCTACATAATAAATTCAATTTTTGATTATAAAGTATTAAAATTGTTAGATTTGTGCTTCCTTAAGTTTAAATAAAGTATTTCGGTTTTTTAAATAATTACAAGTCACAAACCTTTATGGAGAAAACATTTCTATTAGAAACGCTTTCAGCAAGTGGACAAGCGTAATACATTGGGATAAAAAATTAAATTTATAAGTAATCAAACTTTCGCACAATTGGGTCAGAGTTTAATAGTTTAGCTACAGAAAAATATTTTTCTTAAGACATTAAAACAGTTTCGGTTTTAAAAAGCTATATAATTGCCGTAGCTGTTATCTTTTTTGAAAATTAATTTTGAACATAAAAAGAGTTTTTAAAATTATGTTTTTTAATCCATTAGTTACAATTTTACTTCTTCAATAATTTGTACAATTGTATTTTTTTCAAACTTAAATAACTTATTTTCGAATACTGTACCACTAGATTAATATATTATATTTTATCATTCTAATAAATATAATAACATCATATTATCATTAATTATAATTATAATTATAGCAACAAAGAAATGTTGTTTACGTCAAAACAATAGCAAATTATATTGTGTTTAGTAAATTGTTAATTTTATGTTTCTTTTCTTTTCTTCTTTTTTTTATTTTCACAACTTTAAATCTTTTACGAGAACGAGCTTCCTGCAGTAGATATTTTAGTAAAACCGAATGTGAGCCCGCATTTGGTGCCGGTGGTAGAATTCAAACCCATACCTATCCAGGGTCGAGTCGAGCGCTGTACCATTAGACCACCCCAGCATAAAGTTCTAAAGTTACAAGTATTTTAAACAATAATAATCATAATATGAAACTCTTTTATCTAATAATTCTGTTTTATAGATAACTATGTCTTTAACTACACTCGCGTGGTGTTTACTTAATAATTAAAATATCCAAACAAGATAAAATTTTATTTAAAAAATATTGTGCAGTTAAAATATATTATGACCTACAAATCAAAACTTGGTTTAATTCATTCTAATTATTGTTCCTTGGTTTTGATTTAAATTAACGTAGCAATATTTCAATTAGCACAAGCATTTTGTTCCAAATTTATAACTTGAATGTTTCAGTAAGTAGATATTTGGCGTTACCTTAGACAAAATGCCTTACATTTATTGCTTCTGATAACATCAAATCACCTTTTAGACTATAATAATTATTATTGGCATGTATACTTGAATAGAAGTAACTTTCAACACACAATTATAAAATACATAATTAATAGTAAACAAAACAATAGTCGAACAATTTAAAACAAAGTTAGATGTTTGATACACACTCAAAGAAAATAATAATAACAACAACAATAATAATAATAATAATAACAATAATAATAATAATAATAATAATAATAATAATAATAATAATAATAATAATAATAATAATAATAATAATAATAATAATAATAATAATAATAATAATAATAATAATAATAATAATAATAATAATAATAATAATAATAATAATAATAATAATAATAATAATAATAATAATAATAATAATAATAATAATAATAATAATAATAATAACAATAATATATATTAGTTATTGTCCGTTTTTTCTTCAGAAATCATGTTACAACCTAAGCATTGTATTTGCACACAATACAACAAATCCGTTAGAATTTGATCCCAATTCATCATTACATTATGCTCCAAATATGACTATGTCAAATATTTATCCAAAAAACAGCAAGTTAAGAAAACCAGATTATTTCAATGTTTCGACGCTTGATGTCAATTGTTGCACCAAATACGAACGATGTTTTTCACTTCCATTAGGATTAAATCAAAATGAAAAGTTGCTAAATAATTGGACTATAGATTTTTACTATAACCGCACACCCGAGCTTTACGAAATGGGTGAGGATGGATGGAGTAGTGTTGGGGCTCCCATTGGAGCTTTGTCGGGAGTATATGATCTCATTGGTATACGGATTCGATATCAGTTAAATTCAACTTTTAAAAACATTTTGAAGGCTGATGGTGAGTTGCTTTGAATTATTATTATTTTAATGTTAAATTGGTATAGTAGTACGGTAGGTTCAGATATGAATACCAACAAGTGACGTTACTCTAAAACGACAAAACGGTATTTCCTTATTTTACACCTATCTCTTTCACCCAATAGATAAACAAACTTTTGTGACCTACAGTTTGTCCGAAAATCGATTTCGCGCACGTGTGGGTGACTATTTTGAATGTTTATCCAAAATTTCAATTCCCTTTTACTCCAAATGGAATATTTCGGATACTTTGATGCCCCCCAATTGGACTCGAGAGGATGCAAATTATAAACATCTGGAGTCGTTGCAAATTATTTTAACTTTGGAAACGTTAAAGTCTCAAGTATTTCCCGATGTCAATGTACCCGAATTCACGGGCGCAGGTAAAATTGATTTTTTGTTTATTTATTAAAAACGGTTTTTTTCAGCAAGTGGATATTTATGATTCAGTTAAATAGGGATCTGTATTAATATCAGGACTTGAAGTGGTGTTTATTAGGGTAGGCGTTTAGTAATTTAGTTGTTGTGTCACTCCAGTACAATCAAAAAATATGTAAATAACTTTTAAAAATTTTTAATACTTTAAAACTGAAAATAACTACATTTTAAAACCTACTTTTTAAAAACTTTTTTCTGCTTTGTTTTTTATTGCCTGACAAAACATTAAGTAAACATTTATTTCAGTTAAACAAAGACCAATAGTGAGATTTCAATTTTTGCATTACTTTGGCAACTTAGCCACTCCGGTAATCAAGAACACCAACAGTAAATCCCGTCTAAAGATAGTTGTGTTTAAACACATTAATTATCATTCATGCAGCTTTATATGGAAGTAAAATGTCAAGACAAACAAGATTTATAAAATGCTGGATGTTTTTATAAACATTTTGAAAATTACTTAGCGCAATTATATTTTAAACAACGAGATTGTGAAAAAATTGAATCTTGGACAGTACATGACATCAGTACAATTAGACAAAAAAATTACGTAGTTAAGTTCCATATTTATCATCCATAAGACCAGCAAGGATCGTTATGAAATAGAAAAGTTAATAAACCATTAAAAACATGGCTAAAAACTATTAAAATGAAAGAAAGTTATGTGAAATTAAACAATGATTTTGGCAAAACGTTTAAACAAGTGAAACAATGTAATTACTTTATAGTAATTAGAGCAATAAAAGATTCTATTCTATTCTTTTTGTATTTAAATCTAGACAAAATATTAGTACTAGTCTGTCTAATAGAATATAATGTAATAATTAATAATGCCACTAGAGAGGATAAAAAATAAACCGATTTAGCCAGTCTCAAGTCTGGATAAAGAGGATGATTTGTAGAAGGAATGGCATCCATTAGTAAAATAACCTACGCCAAAACTATTTAATGGTTTTAAAGCTTCAAAATGGTTTAATACAGAATCAAATAGAGAAAACAGCAACTCTTGATAAAAGAGGCAAAAGCTGTGGAAAAAGAAGAATGTTACCATTACTTATCCAAACAAGCTAATCGGGTTAAAGAACACATTCCCAACTGGATCAATAAGAGGGCAAACGGAAGTGAAAATTCATGCACTTCCTCTATATTACGTCATTTACTGCAAACCAAACATTAAATCGATTTCAAAATTTGTTTTACAGTTTTAATTACTTCTCAAGCTTCGAGTATGTTGAAATTCCTCAAATCAATGTATATTTAAACATTGAAACTTACTTTGAGTGCACAAAAACAGTTTGTCATTACATTGAACTTAGCTTGGTCGTAATGTTTGTGTTTGTGTATGCCAGTAATTTGTATTAACTTAAATGTCAACTGCACCCCCTCTTTATATATATATATATATATATATATACTGAAATTTCACGTTTGTGACTGACGAGAATATACAAAATGAATTCATCTCACAGTTCACGTCTTTTTATATTTTTATTTAGAATTATATTAATTATTATATTATGCAATAAATGCACTTCTATTAAAGTATTAAGGTGCATAGTAATATTTATAAGAATAAATTACATAACCAAGTTTTATCTTTAATAAACTCTAATAAATAAAATTGAGAATGCTTTTTATGATGTGCACACAAACAAAATAATTTTATTTAAAGGTTTAAAATTTATAATTAATTAAAAAATAGTTATGGTGAGTTTTTTTATATCTTACACAATTAGTAATGCATGAACTATTTCAAATTTAATAAATTTAATAACTCATTTTAAAATATTATTTTGAACATCCAATTTACTTTTATAATCAAACCAATAATTACAACTATTTTTTACAACAATATTACAAATAAAAAATTTAATAATATTCTTATCTATTGTATTTGGTTTTTTTTGCTTGAATTTTTGATGGGAAACACATTTTTTTAGCAAATAAACATTTAGCAAAGCCCTAAATAAAGACACGCATTTAATGAATCGATGGTAAGACTCAATCTCTATCCATCGTTGCCACACGTGTTATTCATAAAGCACACTTTTAATAATTCTAAGGATTTTATTATGATCAATAATTTAATGTAGTTCTTAGTCCCGATGATGGATTGTAGATTCATAAGAAAACAGAGAAAACACAGTGTATAATGATATATCTAGGATTCTCCTTTGACAAAAACAACAAAAATGTACATCCAACATATTGGAAACGTATTTTAATGCATCCTTATGGTTAGTTTATCAAAACCATTCATTCCTACAAAAAATTAGGAAGTTTCGTTTATTATTATAAACATGAGAAACCATCAAAAAAATATTAATATTATTATTATTATTATTATTATTATTATTAGTAGTAGTAGTAGTAGTAGTAGTAGTATTACCATTATTATTATTATTATTATATTAGGCTTTAATATCTCAATAGAGATACATTTAGCACAAAAATACATTTTCACCGTCAACAAAAAACAAAATATAATGACTAACATGTGCCATACAAACCCATGCCAACACTTTCTAATGGTTATAATGTTTTAAATTGGTACAATAAACGCTAGAGTGTCCCCCAAAAACGATGCGCATGATCATTACCTAAGCCACGTGATAAATCCGCGAGGTCTATTTAGCCACAAATGGACCAAACTAAAGAAGTTATTCTAGCGGATACGTAAAGAATGGAAGTTTTTAAATATTGGATTGTTAACAGGTAAAAGAAGAGAAATTTCTGATTTTATTGATAAAAGAAAACTGGACATACTCTTTCTCAAAGGCAGAAGATGGAAATGCAAGAAAGAAAAAGATCTGTCTGAAAAGTATAAACTTATGTACAGCGGAGACTTAGGAAAATAAAGTAGCTATTATTTATCAAACAAGACAAGATTGATCTAAGTTAACGTAAAAACGTTCAGCGAAAGAAACTGAATATAGGTGGTTCGTACATCAATGTTATTTGCGCATACGCATCCCAAACTGGATATGAGAATTAGGTCAAAGATAAAATGTGGAAACACTTAGAAGAAACACTTCATAACATTTCTTAGATAAAGAAAATAATTTTTGGCTCTGCTTTAAATGGCAATGTAGGACAATTTAGAGAGGGTGTTGAAAGTCGTTACGGCGAATGTAGAATTGGATATACAAATGAGGAGGGGAAAAAAACTTTGGACTGTTTGGTCTCATAAGACATGATCTAATTAACACGTTTTTTAAAACGAAAATGAGCAAATTAGTTACATATCAGCAGTGAAAGACAAAGTGAGATTGACTTTGTAGCAACGGGGAGAGTAGATATAAAAATGGTAAGAGACTGCAGAGTGATAAATGGTAAAGAAGTCGCAACGTAACACAGGCTAGAGTTAATAAAAATGAGTTTTGGAAACGAGTGAAAAGAGGTGAGTGGGATTCGAGTGAAGAGAATAAGGCGGTAGAAATTGAAGGAAACCAATCTAATTGGGTAATTTAGGGACGAGGTTATGCATAACTGAAACTCTTCAAAAAGAGTTTAAGAAAAGTGGACATTAAACAACAGATTAATTACTAATTATATGTTTGTGACCGACAAAAATATACGAAATGAATTCATCTCACCAAAAAGGCACTATGGATAACGTCTAAAAAAGTACCAGCAAATAAGGAATGATGGTAGAACTTTGAGGTTCAGAAAGCTGTCAAAAATAAAAAGATTAAAAAGAAGAAATGGGATTTATTTGGATTGGAAACCGACAAGTTGGAATATCAACATATATGAAGGGTAGCTAAAGGGGTGGTAGCAGTGGCAAAGACAAAGGCGTGGAACAAAATGTATAAAGACCTGGAGACACCTGAAAGCGAGAAAAGGTTATTTAGTATTTCTAAAGCCAGAAATCAAGTTTAGAAAGACCTGATAAATCTTAAATAAATAAAAGATGAAAGAGAAACAGTACTAACCAAAGAGAATTACTTAAGAAAAAATAATTATTATCTTTTGAAACCCTGTTGAATGAAGAAACTTTTCGAGTACTGACTGAAGATGGAACACCTATTCAATGTGTAACAAAAGAAATATTTCAAGAAGAAGTAATTAAAGGAATGAGAAAGATGAAAAATAGAAAAGCACCAGGACCAGACGAAATACCTGCTGAAACATGAAAATGCTTGGGAGACCATCGCATTGAAGGACTAAATAAGCTGTTCAATTTAATATGGAACAAAGAGAAAATACCTGACGAATGGAGGAATAGTGTTACTACGCCAATCTACAAGGAGGAGGGAGACATTGAAGTTTGTGGTGACTATAGCGTAAAGTTTATGTCACATATCTTAAAACTATAAGAGAAAATTATTGATGGAAGAATCCACGAAGAAACAAACATTGGAGATGAACAATTTGATTTTATGCCTGGACGCAGTACAAGTGATTATATTTTTGCTCTCCGATGAACAATAGAAAAACAGAGATAAACAAAAGGGACTTAATATGCTTTTTATTGATTTAGAGGAAGCATAAAAGACATGAAGTGTGGAGAAAAATAATAGAAAAAAGTACTTCAGAAAAATATGTAAACATTTTACAAGTTATGTATAATGACAAAAACTTTGGTGAGGACCAGTATGAAGGAGAGTTCACATGGAAAGTTGACTTACATCAGGGGTTGCATTAAGCACATATTTGTTTGATCTAGTTATTAACAAAAAACGTTGAGGTGGGGTCGCTATGATATATGTTATTTACAAGTGACATTATAATATGCTGCAGAAAACAAGAAGATCTGTAGAGAAGATTAATGTAATGGAGAAAGGCACTAAAAGATTGAGGTTTAAAGGTCAACAAGAAAAGACAGTTACTAAACTGTCTTTTCTTGTTGACCTTTAAACCGCGTACGGCAAAAGAAGTTGTTGGTGAAATCAAAATGGGAAACCAAAAATTGTCGAAAGTGATAAAGTTTAAATACGCAGACTCGTTGCTAAAAGAAAACTGAACTCAATAGAAATGAAGGTGTTTTGTTGGTTGTTAGGATTGTCCAAATTAGAAAAAATAGAAAACGACAATATCAGAAGAAAGCTAAAAGTTATTAAAGGTTATAAAAAATTAATGAAAAAAGAGTGAGCTGATACGGTCACATTATATAAAGAGAAGGAAACTATATGACAAGGCAAATATTGACAATACAAGTAGAAGGTAAAATAAACCGTGGTCGACCAAAGAGAAGATGGTTCAATTGTGTGGAAGCAGATTTAAAGGAAAAGGAGTTGACTAATATTGATGTTTTGAACAGAACCAAATGGAGAATTCTGATTAGAAACAGTGACTTCTGATAAAAGAGGGAAAAGCTGTAAAAGAAGGAGACCACGTCACCAGTAAATTAAAATAAAATGATATTTATATTATTTTAATTACAAACCTTAAATTCAGTTTACTGTTAAAATATAGTCATATACATCGTTTTAATAGGTAATCATCAGCAGTAAAAATATTATTACATTCAGCTTGAATACTTTAGTAGAAGTACATTTACCATTCTAAAATATAAAAATAACATTTTGCACCGTTAGCATAAGCAAAGAAAGTCAGAGATCAGTAAAAATTAAGATAATACAGTAATTGCAAAAACAAAATTAAAAATGATTTCAGTAACGTATTTATCGAAAACGTTTCATAAATCCCACAAACCAGATAGCATCATATTAAAATTATTAGGAAATAGTCATAATAATAATATATATGTTGGTTATGTTAAAACAAAATAGCAAA
The DNA here is from genome assembly GCA_025895645.1 of Cardicola forsteri. Taxonomy (NCBI): domain Eukaryota; kingdom Metazoa; phylum Platyhelminthes; class Trematoda; order Strigeidida; family Aporocotylidae; genus Cardicola; species Cardicola forsteri. Next base: position 177,404 of record JAKXYG010001412.1, read on the forward strand.
AATAATTAGATTATTTACAGCTAAATAATCTCCATGGTGAAAGCACCAATACATCAAAGAAACACTAGTAATTAAAAGACAAAAACACTTCATTCTTTATATTTTCTGGGTTGGTTAGAATGTAATTCCTTACCTTAATTTAATAATCAAATTATACCAATTGTTTTTTTAAAACCTCTACAATTTTATATACGAACATTATATTAAAATGTTTAATAGAGATATGTTTGTGGCATCTAAAACCCTTTTTGTGATACTTAACTATTGTGTCTTATTAAAACATTTATTCGTGAAACTGGCGGATATTCGTTTCATTGTTGTTTGTATAAATGTGATATTTGTATATGGTGACTGAAATTTCAAATATTAAAAAAATTTAATCATAACTTTGTAATATATTTTTTGACAATTTTAAATTGCAGTACTATGTTGTATTAGTAGCAGTAGTAAATAATTCTGTTTTTATAAATAAACATTTTTATTGTAAACAGTTTTAACAGTTATAGTAATAATTTTGAATGTTAGTAATGTTGAAGATTTAAACAACACTAATAAAGTCCTAATTTCCAATAATAGTAATATTCCAGACTGTCACATTAACGTAGAGCATCATGAACTAGGTGCACGTAAGCACATAAACTAATACAGCAGGAACTGAATGCACAGCTATATAACTGGACTTCCACTTTCATTGTTAAGTGAAAGCATACATCCAGTGTATTTAAAAGATATCTTAAGGTATATATACACGAAATGTGGCCGTTGGGATATGGAAGATAGCCCTGACAACAAATCAGACAGTGGTGCCGTTACAACAATGCCTTATATTAACCAAAACCTTTGTTATTTTTGTATATTTGTTAGGCCAAACAAGTCGTCAGAGTCAATCGTTTAATATACTGTACAAATATAGAAAAAACGAAAAAGTGACTACGCGACACAAACCATAATGAATGCATTAATCTCATGTCTAGTTTGGCCTTTATCAATTTAACGCTTTTATTTTTATGCAAAATTAGATAGGAATTAGAGTGTTACAGTTTAAATTTAGAAGCAGTTAGTTTATTGTTTAATTACTCAATTTAGTTTGTTGTGTTTAAGTAGCCTAAGAGTATTCACTGCGAGTGCTTTCGTCCCCACAGAAACATTGAGGTAATAGATAAATGTTTTCAGTTTTTATTTTGTAGTTCCTTTTTTTACACAAAGGTACTTTTTGTGAGTAATTTTTTGTATTGCTCCTTTAACAGAAACACGTTTTTGCAAAGGATGGAATTCTAAGGTTTTATAAAATGTAGTTATTGTTATTGATATTATTTTACTTACAATACTCTTTTCAAAAATTGGACAAACGTTCCATCTAATTGATGTTACTTAATTGATTTTTGAATTTTCTATTTACTTCGTAATTATGAAAATTAAATTAAATTAAAATGAAATATTTAAATTTTGACGCACATGATTTTATATTCAACTAGATAATGCTCGAAAATATAAAACAAATGAAACAAAATGAAATAAATGCTTGATTAATTTGGATTTTAAAATGCGTCAATAAACACACAATAAATTATATTTATTAAAGTACAAAATAACACAAAATGGTTCAATCTATATTAATCGTCACCCTATCTAGGAAAGGAAGTTTGATTGGTTGAAACAATTGGAGAAGAATTACCTTATTGTCTGTTTCTAGAGCAGTGTTTTGCAAAGTCATTTTAACGTGTTTAGATAATGTGGTAGACAAACATCTTTTCGAACAACAAGTGAGTTTTTAAAAAGGAAAAAGTCGCATTAAACAAATACTCTCCTTAGAAATATAAAAAGTTCAGAAATCAGTTAGGGTCAACTTAATTTATCTCACAAAAGGTTTTGACAGGGTTTATCAAAAATTGTGTAAATATCGTTAATCTTTACGGTATACTGTTAAAATTTATGAACACAATGCGTTTGTTATACCAAAATGTTGTTTTCGAATTAAAGCGGTCAGATTACTATATTTCAACTTGTCAGAGGAGTACGCCAAGGATATATTTTGTTATTGTTACTGTTTCTACTGGTTATAAGTTGGTATATGATATCAAGTAGAACCATGGCAGATCAAGTGCATTCGACTTTGTAGATAACATTGTTCTACTTAGTGAGATGCTCGAAATAATGTAGAATGCAACAACACGTCTGTATTATAAATTCTTAAGTTGGACTACGTATTAATTATTCAAAAACGAAAGTCTTGTGCACAAAAATAAATGAGTATCTATCTATTAAAATTAGTGGATTGAATCTGTGTACACTTTCACACATTGGGAAGCATTATTGATAAAAATGGAAAAACCCAAATTGATATTACATCCACACTTATAAAGGCAAGATAATCTTTTATGATCTAAAACCAATATAATCATGTTCCTCTATTAAATTGAAAACAAAACTTGATTTATATTATTCCTTTAGCAATATATAAAAGTGAGATATGAAAGATTGTAAGTATTTTTTATCGCCGGTGTTTTAGAAAGATTCTGAAGATTGCTTTGAACAATGAAATCATAAGTAAAACTGATTTTTATCCACTACATGACATTATCACAAGTTCTACCTTTACTACCCAAAACATTAGCGAGAACGGTTTTGGAATGGACAACTAAAAATGGTAAAAGAAAGATTACGAGACTAGAAGAATTGGTTAATAACTATTAGGGAAGACTGCATCAAAATGTTTATCATGTAAGATTAAATAGTTTTTGGCAAAAAATACAAGCTCATGGAACAATGTCGTTGCCCCACATCCCTTAGGACAAAAGCATTTTATAATGTAATTGTTTATTAAATTATCGAAATCACACATTTACTTAATTAGCGTACATCATTCAAGTACTGCTTTTAACTTTTATTTGCACTTTTATATATAATTAAAAAATTTTGAAAATGTTTATTTAAAAAAATAAATGTTCAAACTTGTGTGCATTTTTCAAATTAACCATTGGATAAAGAACGAAAAAAATATTGTGTGGTTGTTACGTGATTACAGTTTGTATTAAATTGACCATCTTTATTAAGACTAGAATTTAATTGGTTCGTTATGAATTCAAGGTTATTCATTTATTGATTAATCTCTCAAGTGTGGATTAAGTATTTCTTGCTACATTACTAGTTTGTTTGATGTGTTATATATGTTAATTAAATTTATCAATAAGAAAGATTGGTTTAATTTAGTTCTTATACTACAGTATTAGCATAGTGATAGCATTCAAATATTGAAATTATTATTATTATTATTATTATTATTATTATTATTATTATTATTATTATGGTTATTGACTTATATACTTCAGTAAAAGTAGCTTTCAGCACACAAAAATATGTACAATTATAAAAATACAATAAAATTAGCAGTATGTAACATCAGTCCAAAAATAAATAAATAGAATAAGATTAAATTACATAGAGTAAACAAAAATCTCAAAATTAACGTATATTCAAAAGTCATGTGCAATATGATATGCGTGAAGAAGCATGTTATTACTTAGGTTATGTACTATAGTTAATAGCGTGCAAATATAACAGTATACATCAAATGTGAATGACTCATGACTCATGAGTAATAAAACATTATCCTGGATGAAGGATAATGAATGGTCACAAACTAGAATGAGCAGATTACAGACGGCAAACAGACAAAAAACATTCATAATTTAGATAGGTTTATGTAAAGGTCACTTTGATAGTAACCTTGCTAAATATGGCAGACATGAATGTCATTGTAAGGAATGCCTGATGATCGACTAATGATGGTAATACATTTTTTAACTTCATGAAATCCTTTCTTTTTAGTCCCGGATATACTACGAGGAAGTAATATAATATTATTCGATAAAATGTAGCTTCAAAATATGTATTAATAACATGAGGACGAACATGAAGGTTCCTTGACCGTCTTATTAGTAACACTAACCTCGAGTTTTTGTGAACAAATGCTCGTTGTGATCAGACCAGGTAGGTTTGTTTTTCAATATAACACCAAGATATTAAAAACTATCACAAGTATCAATCTCCACAATTTTAATACAAACCTTTAGACGAAGTTGAGTAAATTGTGTTGAACTAAAATTAATTACTTTACATTTTATAGGATTTAATTTTAGACTATGTTTTGTTAACCAATCTGTTAGTTCACCAATTGACTCCAGGAAATTCACATTATCTTCGGATAAAGAGATAGCTTCACATGAAGCCATGTCTTCTGCATATTTCAAAAGTACGCAGGCTTTTCTGGTCGGAGAACGTTCACGTATAATGAAAAAAGGAAAGGAGATAGGATTGTTATTTTGAATTAAAGTGGATTGTTATTAATTGTATCATATAATAATAGTAATAATAATAATAACAATAATAATATTAATATTAAAAATAATAATAATGACCTAGTTTAGAATGCACCACATGGAGGAAACAGTTAGGAGTACCATCGTCATTGAAAATTAAAACTTTGTATGCATTATTTAAATCCTCAAGATCATTAGCATCCCTTCGTTGCAATATTTTAATGATAGCAAATATTAAAAATATCTACAACAATACATTTAAAATATGTTATTAATAAAATAACAATGATTTTTAAAATAATTAAAGTAATAAAATTTTACAATTTGCAATATATATATATATATAATGTTTAACTTAACACTATATTTTTTTAATTTAATTTAATTTTTTAACTCTATACTAAATTTATAGAATTGTATCTGAAAATATTTTTTAATTTGCTCATGTTTTTTTGTTTTGCATTAACGAATATAATTTAGAGATTAGAGTTTTAGATTTTAAAGGAAATAACTATAATTTGTAAAGAAAATGGATGTAACAAATTTCTATGTTCTATCTAACATCCAATGCAATTATTAATTGAAAATTGCGTAATTTGAAATTATAAAGAGAACTCAACAATATTTTTGATAAAACAATGCTTAAAAGCGCAAACATTTACATTTATTGAACACAACATTAACCTTGTGTTGACGTTAGTATCAATTAGAACTTTTTATTTAGCCAAATAACAGCCCACACATTCTCAAATTCTTTTACTTCTTAAATTGCAGGGGATGACTTATTTATTTCTTAGCAAACTATGACTAAATAAAACATCTGTAACTTACAATTTAGTATATGTTTAACCTAATTAAGAAATAAAAACCTTGATAAGCGAAATTATGCCCTTCGTACATTTCTCTCTCTACTGACCCGATTAACATTTTACTGAATTTATTTGGTTTCAACAGACGGTAGGTTGTTTTCTCGAAATATGACATATTACTTGTAAAGAAAATTATTCATGTTATAAAAAATCGCCTTTTACAAGATTACATTAATAAGTTAATGTGCTTGTATTCCAACTAACTAACTAAATAAATATATATATATATATATAAAACACGGATATAACTTAATTTTCTTAAATTATAAAGTTTCTTCTTTCTTTTTATATATTTATGGAGTTTTATAGATAAAATGTTTACTATGTTTACTATGTGTTTCTAAGTTTTAATAAATAGTGGTATTAAGATTGACGTCATCTACTTTGATTTTTGCAAAGCATTTGACAAAGTACCTCATTGATTATTGATTATTGATTAAACTGAGAGCTTTTGGGATTAGCCCGCCTCTCCTCAATTGGATAATGGATTTCCTCTCCAATCGGCAACTAAGTGTAAGATTAGGTGATATCACTTCCGCAGCAGGTAACATTACCTCAGGTGTCCCCCAAGGGTCCGTACTTGGTCCTTTGTTATTTATTATTTATATTAATGACCTACCCGCTGTTGTTCGTTCTGACATCTTGTTATACGCTGATGATGTCAAGATTTGCAGTACTAATCCTGAACAACTTCAACTAGATGTTTTGAGTATTTACAACTGGTCCATTGCAAATGCGCTCCCTCTGAATTCTTCCAAGTGTAAACACTTCTCCCTTGGTAAATATTCAGGCAATATATTTAGAGCGCCAGACTCATCTCCAATCACTCGAGTTAATTTAATTAAGGATCTAGGGGTTACCTTTAACCAATCCCTAAACTTTTCAACGCATCACAGGATAGCAGCTTCCAAGGAGTTCCAACTCACCAAGTTCTTTAATCGTAATCTCGGGAATGTCCCGGTGAGTTGTACACAGTTACTCTACCAGCTTTATATTAGACCCCATTTAGAATATTGTATCCAAGTTACATCCCCCTACCTAAAAGCGGACATTAAAATTCTAGACAAAGTACAGCGTAGGTTCACAAAGACCTCAAGAACGTAAGCTATACAAACCGATTAAAATCTCTCAAGCTCTTTCCATTGCAAGATAGGAGGCTCCGGGGCGATCTCATCTTAGTTTATAAATTATTAAGGTCGAATGGTGTTGAACTTCCTCTTGTCCCTGCAAACGATTCTCGAAGGGGGCACCCTTTTAAGTTATCCAAACCTAGAGTAAGATCCCGGTTACGTTTAAACCATTTCTCGTATAGGGTCATATCCGCGCGGAATCTTCTACCGAGCCATGTTGTTTCAGCCCCGTCCATTGACTCCTTCAAATCGGAGTATGACAATTATTTTCTCCATGAATATATTTAATTTTATATTCCTGTTTATTTTATAAAGCTTTATTATATTTATATACATAATTTTCGAGATTTATTTTGTCGACATTTGATATTTTGAACCGAGTACCAAAAGGAGTTTCCTCCTACATAACTCGTGATTTTACCTGATTACCTGTTAAAATGAGAGTTAGTGTATATAATTAATAGAAATTACTAGTGCAAATAGTGCTTCTTAACAAATAATGCTAAAATATTATCTAAGCTATATACTAATAAGAGTTAGATATGTGTAAAATAAGCAACAAACGCTAAATACCTTGAAATATAATAGTGTGTTAGAGTTCGATTCGACTTCATTATCTATTGTGATATGAAATAATTGTTTGAAAATAAAATAGTTATATTATTAAAAATTGATATTTAATAGCTTTAATATTAATAATATTTTTATATCATAAAACAAAATATGTATAAGCATATCCAAATTAAAAACAATATAACTGTTTAAATCATTTTTTGTTCAAATTTTGATTACATAATATTGCATTAACATTCTATCTTAGAGTAGATAAAAAAGCTAAACCAAGTGGTTACAAAACATTTTATCGCATACATTCTTTAGCATTTTATAGTAAATTATACAGGAAACAATTTAGTAACCCAAAAAAATAGATACGTTTTGCATTTTCTTTAATATTTGACGTTATATTTTATGTTGATCATTTTAGTCAATTTTTGATTATGAAATAGTTCACATTTTATGTAATTTTTTAATAATAACATTATGTATTAGCAAAATTATAATACTATTTTATTTATTATTTAGCATGTATATTGCATAATTAAACTGAGTTTAAATTGTTTCTGGAAACGTTTTAGTTAATTACCTACATTTTTGGAAATTTTTATTAATAGGGTTGTACGTATATATATATATATATATTGCAGTAAGTTAAGGTATCCTAGAGTTCAGACATCAAACATGTTTGAAGTGTAAATTGACTTCCAATTGCTCTTATATGACTTTGTTTAATTTTAGTATTTTTGTTTTTTAGAGGAATACATCTAATTTGTGTCAAATTTAAATACCAAAAATATACCTTGATAAAACATTACTAGAGTTTTTATTTCATAGATTTAATTTGCTTTTGAGTGTAATTGTTTGAATATTTGACAAAAACATTTAAGATAAGGGATATTGAGAGAAGCTAAACGAAAGCCCGCATTGAGTGCTATGGTGGAATTCAAACATATGCTTACCAAGTTTTGATTGCAACGCTTTAGCCATCTCTGCTACTTTGGCACATTTTAGTTTGTCACTATCTAGAAGCGCTTACTATATATATTAAATTGTAAATTAATTAAGGTGAAGGTATCATATATGGTAAACGTCAGTAAGAATTATTTTAGTGACAGTACGAAATGGGTGGCTGAAGAGCTAGACTTAAAACTGGATAGGTATTGACTACAATCCCACTATCAATACTAAATTCGGATACTCGACTGAATTTTTCTAAATGCGTACTTGGAAATATGTGCTTTCTGTCGAACTTTAAAGTAATAAAATTCATATAAAAAGTGATTATGGGGTCATTTAACTCTAATTTTATTATTAATATACGTTATACATAGTTTAATTAAAATTCACTATTGTCCGTGACAATTAAGTCAGTTCTTAAAAATATGGAACAAGAAAATCGTTTTGTGATTATGTTTTAACAAATTACACATTAAATTATATGTGAAATTTATTTAAAGTAGGGTTTGCCAATCGGTTTTTACCAAGTTTTTTCAATTTTCCAACATTTTATATAATCTTTAATTTTTTTAAAGTTTTTACTCTTCTGTCTAACCGTATATATATATACAAAGACGCTATACAACCCCTAAAACAATTACTGGTAAAAACGTAGTTAATATACTTGTTCAGAAAAATATTGTCTTGTTACAATCTTTGCGCCATTATTTGTGAAAAAGATATTTATTTATTTTGTACCAGTTTTATTTTTAAGAATATTTAAAGATTAAAATTAAACAATAAAAGAATCTAAAAAATAAATGCTGCAATTGTATTTTCTTATATTTTGCAGCTGTTGTTTGTGTAAGCGACACGACGCAAGAAATTAGCATGTCCATTACAATTGGTATTTGTTTGACTGTTGTGGTTTTGTGCGTTTTACTTGGTTTGGCAGCAAATCACTTGAAAGAACAAGACAAATCATTCAAAGCTTTGGACAATCAAATCAGTAGCTAAAATATTTAACACGAAATTTAATTTATTATAAAATACTAAATAATATCTGCACTATTTGTTATAATAATTTCAATGTTTTGTTTATACAAATATTCTTTTGAAAGTATTTATTTTATTTTATTTTAAAACATTGAAAATATTAAAATTTACTTCCTTCATTATATAATCGTTTAATTTTACTATAAATGTAATATACAATAAATAATATTGAGATTATTAACGTTTTTTTAAAATCTTTTAGGACATAACAGTAATTTAATAATGATAATAATAACAATAGAAACACATCTACTGCTACAGCTGTTTGTTAAAAAGTGGAAACAAAACAAAATAAAATAGAATATTTATAAATATGGTATTGTACAAATTGTAAAAAAATAGTGAATTAAGTCTGCTTGTCCGTAGAAATTGAAAAATGTATTTGTTTACTAATAATAACAAAAAACTACTTTAATGTATTTTTGCACTTTTTCTTACCACATTTTTATTAAAAGCTACATTAAAAACAATTTTTAACATGATTTTATTGTACATAAAAAATTAATTAAACAGCTTTATTATACATTAATTTTAATTTTCAATATTATAATCTTGTATATTTTTTAAATTAAAAAAATGTAGGCTGCAGGTTGGTACACAAGAATAATCTTTTTTTGGTCCTAGGTTAAAAAATATCGGATATATTAGGAGGAAAGTTAACATATAACATAATAATAAAATAAAGAGAGGCATGAAGCAAAACTGGGGAATGCTAGATAAGGAACTATTGTTTAAAGACCTTTTACGGTTTGTTTCTGACAATGTAAGGATTATAAACAGTCGGTTTGGTAAGATTGCATCGCAATCAGATTCTACACCCAAAACGAGTGATTCAAGTAAGGTAAACTTACGTTGCCCATTGTAAGATGGAGACCATAGACGTGAGAATTGTAACCAATTTATTAAGTTGCAACAAACCGATAAGATGAGAATTGATCGTAGTAACACTTTGTGTTTCTCTTGTCTTAAAAAAGGGCATCCGCCAAGTTTGTGTAAATACAAGGCTAAGTCCAAAGTATCAGGTTGTAAGAGTTCACATCATTGAATTGTGAACCCAAGTGTTAATTAATCTAACACTAATGCTGCAGTGTCTACAACTGCAAGGGTTTATTTAAGTGTAATACCAGTAAAGCTAGTAGATCCTTCTTCCGTAAAAAGTGGATGGGCTTTTTTCGATAATGGATCAGACTGCATTTTGATAAATAGGCATACTGTTGAAACGTTAGGGTTAGAGGAAAATACAATTGAATTAGAAATGAATACACTGAGTGGGGTGTATAAAACCGTGTGCAAAAATGTGCAGTTGAAGATCGAACTAGATGCAGACAGTGTTTCTATTACTATTAATAATGCGTATGCGGTAGACAAACTTTCTTTAGTAAAAACTAATATACCTACTGAGGAAGACTTGAAAAACTGACCTCATTTATTAAAGTTTCAATTGAATAATAATGAACCTCCTTTAATTGATATATTAATAGGCTGTAATGTGCTTGAAGTGCATTGAGTCCTGAATCAAAAATTGGGTAAAGGAAATAAACCTTACGCTATAGAAACCCCTTCGGGTTGGACTATAAGAAAGCTAAGTAGTTGTCTACCTAGAATAGATAAGAATGTGTTTTGTTGCCAAGCATGCGAAGATGTGAAACAAATTTATAGATTATATAATAATGATTTTTGGAATGTTAGTTCTATAAATGATCTAAAGGCGTGCAACCAGTTTAGTGAATAGTCATTACCAAGTTCCAGTACCATAGAAAAGTGACCCTAGTTCATTATCTAATAACTATTATATAACATATAAGCGTTTTCAAAGTTAAAAATTTTTTATTTAAGACGACCTTTTATTAAATAATTATAAAAGGATTATTAAACAGCATATAATTAGCATTGTTGATAATAATAATAATAACATAAGCCCATTTACATGGTACATTTCCCATCATCTAGTAATAAATGTTAACAAACCTGAAAATGTTAAGATTGAATTTAATTGTGTAGCAGAGTACAAAGGTACTTCCTTGAACAAGTTTTTATATCAAGGGCCACAGTCGGTACTATTACTCATCGGTGTGTTAATTCGATTTTGCACTGAGTGCATTGGACTCTCAACATATATTAAAGAAATGTTTTTTCAGGCAAGGCTACCACACAATGTTTTAAAATTTATCTGGTAGTTTGATAATAATGTCGAAAAGAAGCCAGTAGAATATTGTATTAATGTACACCTAGATTACAGAACAATAAATTAGATTACGCAAGAGCTTTTTTGATTGAAATTAGCTGGGGTGTTGATAATTATCCGTATCAAGTTAAATTAAAGGAAATCAGGACCGAGATATTACATTTGTAAAATAGTGTAATTAATAAATGCTCTATACTATTAAATGTAATTAAAACGAAACTTAAATTAGATTTAATGTAAAATAAAAAGTCATTTCCACATTACAAATTATGATTATTTGTTTGTTCAAACCCTATTTTTGTATATTTTATAACAGTTTCAGGTTTTTCAGGTTTCAGGTTTATACACGAGTTAAGTAGGAGAAAAAACTCCTTTTAGTACTCGGTTCTGGGTATCAGATATCAATATCAAACGATATAAAAACATAAAAATAATAAAAGCAAATAATTAGATAAAATTATAAAGATAGTG